>PISW01004368.1:0-168084 GCA_004023785.1 Mungos mungo
TATACATGTATCTGTAGTTTTAAAATAATATTATGAAACCCCTTTGCCAGTTTGTTGGGTCACCCGTTCCTTGTGTTTATGTCTCAACACTTTCCCCCTGGCTCCTGAGCAAAGCCTGCCTTTATGTCTTCATTTAAGAATACATAAGGATCATGGGGTGCCTGGGGGCTCAGTAGCTTAAGCGTCTGACTTCAGCTCAGGTCATCATCTCACAGCTCGTGAGTTCGAGCCCCACATCAGGCTCTGTGCTGACAGCAGGGAGCATGGAGCCTGTTTGGGATTCTGTGACTCCTGCTCTCTCTGCCCCTCCCCTCATGCTCTGACTCGCTCTTTCTCTCTCTCTACCTCTCTCTCTCTCTCTCTTTCTCTCTCTCTCTCTCAAAAATAAATAAACCTTAACAAAAAGCTACATATAGGTTAGGTGAGACCATATTCTTGTGTGTTTCCTGATTTTCTCCCAATCCTCCTAGATGCGGACGTTGTGAGGTCCAAGTGCATGACTCAGTATGAGCTGATCTTAAATCTCTAGTAGCAGTTTTCTTTGGGCAGGGGGGCTGGGAAGCATGGTTTGAAGTGTAGCTGATTTTCTTTATTGTGAGAGGAAGATGGAGATGTCAGAGAACATCACAACTAGTGAAAATGGGCATGCAGAAGATGTCTACCAAAGTCACCGCACAAAATCACACACTGAGGCCCTTCTCTCTCTGGTCCTCACTGCCACTGAAGTGGTGCACTTCCCTGATTTTCACTCTCCAACTGGACCATTATTTTTCAAACTCATACTTATTTTGTTGAGTTTTTAAAAACCACTGCAATTGCTACATAATGTGGCCAATAAATTATTTGATGCAGAATCTGATGGGGATCTCTTGTTTCTCTCACACACACACATACACACACACACACACACACACACACACGGCACTTCTATTATTTTATGGTAATTTTCAACTTAAAGGATCTTAGAACTGGAGTCTTTCAGCTAACCCGTTTTGCTTTTAAGGTGAGCTGAGAGGTTAAGACTTTCTCTGAGTCAACATAAAGAGCTATATTTATCTTGTATCCTGATTAAATGTTCTTTTATGCAAATGTGGATCTAGAGGTGAATTAGCTCTGCTTTCCTCAGGAGAAGGGCAGAAGAAAGTAACATTTACCCCCACCAAATGTCCTTTTGTCCTGAGATAGAAGTCCGGCCAGCTCAGTGCTGGGACGTAGTCGTGGGCTGCTGAGTGGTTTTATTTGTCCTTAGATTTCCTTTAAGTGTGTTCGGGTTGATGCCATGAAATATAAATGTGAGGAACTTACTTTAGTACCACAGAGATGTCACAGTGGAGTTGGTGAGGACGTCTCATGAGGTAGAAACGAGGCATGGGGAAGGATATGACTGCTCAGTGACACGACCAGTGTGCTCGGGGCTAGCGATTTTACTCTAGATCCCACAGAGAGCTGTGGGAAAACGTGTTTCTTCCATAGAGTAAGGTTCTCTATGGAAATTAATAAGACATCTTGAAAATAGATGAATAGAGAATATTTCCCATCCAGTTGGCAAACAGTATAAAAAAAAGCCACCAATCTACAAAAACAATATGTTAATTAGAAACATACATTGAGAGAGGAGAAGGCCCGTCATGGTTGTAGTTTTTATGTATGAAAGTCAGCAATTCCGCTTTTCAATTCTTTCTTCTTTAATGTCCTGTTTCTTTTAGCTGAATGTGGAGCAAGTGTCAAAGGAAATGAAGGAACGTTGCTGTCTCCAAACTTCCCATCGAACTATGACAATAACCACGAGTGTATCTATAAGATAGAAACGGAAGCTGGCAAGGGGGTCCATCTCCGAGCACGGAGCTTCCGGCTGTTCGAAGGAGACGTTCTGAAGGTAAAAAGGATCTTCTTTAATGTGACTCCATCTCTTTTCCTCAAGGAAAAAATTAAGCACCTATCAATCTATACACATAGATATACGTACGCTAATATATATTCAGATAGACACAGTTTTTCCCATATGTTTAGCCAATTGGTTTGAGAAGGCAAATGTAGCCATGTTCCTTAGTGGCGTGAATGGAGACTTGGATCCATCTCAGTCCACAATCTTGGATCTAACGCTTATTAGCTGTGTATCTTGGGCAGATTATTCAACGCTTCTGGAGTTTGGCTTCCTAATGTGTAAAAACACATGGTGATGCCCGTCTTTGAGGGATGTTTTGAGTTTAAATAATACACTGTCAGTGGACATATCCAGGATCATGCTGAACACACAACGTGATTCATAAAGCTGGCGGGAGCCCCGAAGCCACACTTTCTGTAGTCATTCTCACTTACTAGATGTGGTCCCAGCACTCTGAGTGAGGGGGGTTTTGATGTGGTCGTGGAAGCAAGCCCAGCGGTCTGTCCCCAGGCCTTCTCCCGTGGAGAAGTCATGCTGGACAAGACAGAATTTCTGCGGGCGAGTCTGAGCTGTGTGCACGGGACTCAGGAACATTCTTGGAATGGTACCAGAAACAAGGGCTGTGCGCACCAGCCAGTACAGCACCAGAGCCTTGCGGAAATGCTCCGGGTGCAGGACCCAGCACACCACCCGCCCTGTGGGTGGACTTCTGGGGTACAGGATCTGGGGGCCAGTGAGGGGGCCCCCAGCACCCCACCTGCCCTGTGGATGGACTCTGGGAGAACAGAATCGGATGCCAGGGACATCCAGGTCTTGCACGGATGTATGAAGACCAGCTCCACCTGGAAATGCCCCATGATTCTTAAAGCTTCTGATACCCTTCCCACCTCTCCTGTAACTCTTTGAGAAGACCAGGGGCCTTGCAGGATCTGGGGGCCAGGAAGGGGACGTTTGTAGAGTGAGGGCATGCAAAGAGGGGCATCAGACTAATGGCAGGCATCACCCAGTCTGTCTCCCTGCTCGGTTGAAAGGAGTGAGCAACCGGCCCAGGGCACACAGCTCATTTGTGGCAGGAGAGAGAGACAGCTCTCTTCTCATTCCCCTGTGAAGTTCTAGGGTTTTCCAGTGACATTTACACAGACATCGATTCACAAGTTGACGCATCTCAGATTCAGGGGACTCCACACGCTGTAAGGCATCAGCGCCAGGAAAAGATGCGAAGAAGAGCCGGTGGGGAGGGAACCGTTACTGACCTTTCTCTTATCATCCATTTGCACAACAGTTAAAAGAGGGGACCCACCAGGATCCCTGCTGACCTCGCTAGCTGTTATGTGCACACTCAAGAGGCACTTAAAGTCTGAAGTGCCTTATTCTGTCCATGTTCCAGGCTTGGCTAGTTCAATGTCATTGTGAGAAGACTAGGTTGATTCTCATTGTTCGTTTAGTGTCATAGTCTTTCCAAAGCTCATGCAGATATCATGCAGCTCTGTCCTTAAGAAGTGATTTTCAGGCAGGAAACTAGTACATTTTTACCCACGAAAAAAAATAAAGTTGCGTCGTAAGGAATCATTTTCTGAATTCCTTGATAACCTCAAACTTAGAAGTCAGTAAGCCTTTAGAGAAAACTTGGAAGTAACAGTTAACTATGCTTGGTGCAGGTGAGTGATTAGAGATACTGCATAAAATGTACAATGGTAAATATTATTGCCACGGAAGCAGCAAATGATGATCATTTGTGATGCATGCATTGTAAAGTTGTTGATTATAACAAAAAGCAAAAACAAAAACCGTGCTTACCTCATTTAATTGCAGAGAAAGTGTCAATCATCTGAAATGCCTAAATGTTTTGCAAGCATAGGTTTTATTGGCCATGCTAATACATATCTCCGGGTCAAAAACATTTCAAGTGGGGTTCTCTTAGTTTTTAGCTTTAAATGCTATTCACATTTTTCTTCATACACAGTATGATCCAGTAAGAAAGACCAAAACTTTATGTATGGATTCCTACATACAAAACATGTTTCTTGTTTCAAATGGGGGAAAAAACATGTAAGAGAAATGCAGCTTGAATGAGATGTCATGAAAGGAGTATATAATGGAACTTGAAGGTAATTTTGGGAACGACCTTCGGGTATAACTCCTGTAAACCTGGGCAAGACCCCCACCTCGGGACACCACCGCCCTGCCACTCGGGAATCCGTGAGGGCTCCTAACCGCGATCGTCTGCTCCCTGGGCCATCGTGCTCTGGGTGGAGGCCCAGATGAAATGCCAAAGTCAGAGGAGCTTCCGTGCTGCAGAGAGTTATAGCCTTGTGGTGACAGTACCCAGGGAGCATGTCCCCAGCTCCGCAGAGAGACGAGGGTGTGCAGCCAAGGGGTGTTGTGCTGAACTGTGGCTTGTTCCTGATTTCACTGGAATCAAAACTCAAGGCTCTGACTTCCCATGCCATCCAGGTGGCCATTTGTGATCCACAGAGAACTGCCAGGCACAGAGCTCTTTGCTTTAGGTGTAGACAAACGTGACAGAATTATGGTCTGGGAGAAGCCCGTAATCCAGTGTTGCGATGATTCATTTTTAGTGGCTGTAGCTTTGAGGATCCTGGGAGCTGGATGCTGTCCAGATGACCTGTTTCCTCTGTGGGAAGCTCCCAGTCAAGGCCAGCGGAGGTGACTATGGACAGAACTCTCAGGATCGAGCTCATATGAGTGTCTCCTTGCTCACATGCCCCTCGTTTCTACGGGTTTCTGTGACTGACAGAATTGTGTGGCATATGCCATGAGACAAGACCTTTCTTGCAAGGTCTGGACATCTTCTTTCTGAGCCAGATTCCTCTGGACTTAAAACTTGTTATGATCTGGAGTCACAGACACGCCATGTCTGATGAACCCATATAGTAAGTCAATGGATGATTTTTCCACAATAGCCTCTTGCTGGCTTTTCTTGAGGAGTCCTGGGCATTTGATTCTCCTCACACACGTACTTATTTAACTGGAAAGGAATAAAATAATGGGCCATAAATTTAATTTTTCTAAGTGCATTCTTGTCTTTTACAGGTGTGTATGCATGTGTAAGTCTGTTGAGCATGGCATACAGTCTAACATTTATTAGAAGGGCGTTGAGAGGAGAAAAGGGAGAACCCACGTGAGAAGGGAAGAAGCGAGGAAACAGACATTGGAGGGATCGACTGAGGACTTCCATGACCTTTACTTGGTTAAGACTTTGTTTTATCAAGAAAAACTGGACGTGTTCCACTGTAATACATATTCCGTCTTCATAAATCCCTTGTCCGTACCCGTGGCTCCTTGCTGTGAACCACTGTGTTAGTTCAAAGAGGCAAAGAGATTGTTCCTTGCCCTGTGCCTCCTATTCTGGACACTTCCCTAGGGCTGTCGGGGCCTCAACACTCAGTTACTCCTGAAGGCAAATCCAGGCCACTCTGCCATTAGCAGAAGAGGCTCCTGTGAGCTGCCCCACAGGCCGGTGCCCCAAACTGCTTAACTCAGTCCGCACTGAGGAAGTGTGACTGGCACTCCTCCACTCCCAGACGGTCCACCTCAGGGCAAGCAGGGGGCACAGCCCGGAACGCCCCCTCTCCCTTACCTCCGACATCCACACAAATCCCAGCCTGTCTCCTTGCCTTCCACTTATTCCAAATATTCCTTTTTAACACCCGTGCTTTACAACCACCTAGGGAGGTAAAGTCAGATACAGAGCGTTCTAGAGGAAGACAGCACGTGTCTCTGATGTTATGACATGATGGCATTCTTCCATCACGACTGATTCAAGACTAAAGTCACCTCAGGCTCAAAGATTGCAAAATGCGACAAGATTCCCACATCTTGTCTTGTATCACATTCTGATGGGAGGGTGTCTAATGACTTGCATGTAGCTGACAGACAAGGAGGTGGCTGAAGCAGTATGCACCCCTTCACCCTCGGGAAGTGGGTTCTGAGGGAGGGGGAGAAAGGGAAATGATGGAACTTGGGAATGCAAATAAATATTTAATTTTAGGTACACATGGAAGGACTCACAAAGTGATCCACGTAGAATGAGCTGACCACAAATGAAATGGTGTGTCTTTAATATTGAGGGTCATGATACAACTTGAAACAAGACAGCTTAGCGTTCAGCTTCCAGTAAGCTGTGTCCCTTTCTCCAGGACAGCACAAAATCACCTTTGCAGATTTGAATTTCTTGTAAAATGACTAACATGCAAACAGCATTAAGTAACGTGGGGACTCACGCGGTGACTTCTCCTCAGGTGTATGACGGAAAGGACAGCTCATCACGTCCGTTGGGGTCCTTCACTAAGAGTGAGCTGATGGGACTGGTCCTGAACAGCACCTCCAACCACCTGTGGCTGGAATTCAACACCAACGGGTCCGACACCGACCAGGGCTTCCAGCTCACCTACACGAGTAAGTAGCATGTGGTGTCGCCACTTCAGCGTTTCATTTTCTCGGGGTTCATCTATTACCCAGCTGATATGTGTATTTTTTTACTTAGCTAATGCATCTGAAAAATTGATTTCTTTCCTCTGGTCTCCCTACTGTGTTTTGGATTGCTTTATAATTCTTAATTTAGAGACATTGCTCGAAGTGATAGTTTGAAATTTATTTTCTTAGGCATGTTAACATTTTCACAAGAAAATGACTGTACCTGAGAAGAAAATATCATGACTTTCAAGAGCTTCAGAGCTTAAAAAAATCTGATTATAACATAGTATGCATTGACAAAGATTCACGTTTGTATATAGGAAAGATTTAGAACGAATACTTGATGTAATCAATATTAATAATCTTTGAATATCTACTCTACATCAATACTGTGCTGTCAGATCTACAGATATACATATTAGAATCTATATATTACAGAATGTCAATTACATGTGTGTAATACATGTAGTCACATATACTACCTACAGATGCCATGAAATAAAACAGCCATGTACCAGCCTCTTTCTTAGCACCACTCATGTCCTAATGAGAAAACTAAACACAGTAATTTCAGGATTTGCTGAGATCCCAGGTGTATGTGCTGCTAGAGACGGGCTCGGATCCCGGACCTCCAGGTATAAGCACTGTCCCGTAGGGCCCCCTGATTAATACCAACCAAGGTACAGAAAATATTTTTAAAGATGAAGAAGATGAAGAAGCATATAAAATAAAGGAGGAAAATAGTGTTCCTTCAAAAAGAGATATTTGCAATATGTTCACTGTTATTTTCACCACTTACGGTTCCAAACCAGTGGAAGAAAACATGAGCTGTGGACGCAGTCAGTGGAATCTCCCAATAGTCCAATCCTTCCCTAATCTGATGACTCACAGTCTTTATGACACCAAATGTCATGCCAAAAACCATAAAATTTTGGATTTTTTTAAGCATGAGAATATATTAGTGATGATCAATTTTGACTTCTTTATTTGACAGATAAGCAGATGAAAGCCTGGAAATGATAATTATCACAGACACAAAACTAATCCAGGTGCCTCGAAGGAAGATTAATTGCCTAAAATCCCCCTCGGTGGGCAAAACTACAGGGAAAGGCCTGTAAGACTTTGAGCAAAACCAGAAGTAGAGTAGCAGAGATGAGAAAACCAATCTTTCATTATCATGACTGTAACCCTTTACAGGACTCAGTAAACAGCAAGTATACTGAATATAACGAGTAGCAGGGCATTATTCAATCAATTCATGATTGTTACTAGAGTTCAACTTTTCAAGATTTCCCTCTGGAGCAAGTTGCAAAGACTTCTTCTAGAGCCCTTGGCTTGGCTTTGACACTACTGCAGTCTCTTTCTTTCTTCCACTTTGGGTTTTCCATCAGCATGTTCATAGACTTTATTTTCTTACTACACGCCTCCATCCCCACTTCCTAGCTGTTACACATGTCTTATTAGAGTCTTAGGGGACTTTGGCTACTTGAGAAGGAAAAGAGTTAAAAACTCCCTGGGGAACTTTCTGGTTCCAGGCACTGAAGGGCATCTCCCTGCACACCTGGCGTGTTCCTCCAAGTCAGTGGCTGCCCTAGCTCAGGGGACAACTCGGCAGCAAGGATGAGACAGCATTGGTCTGTGTGTCTCCCTCCCCTGGGCGTTTCCATGTCCTCGGCTGCACCGCCACTCCAAGTGCCGAGGCCACTGAGATCAGGGGCTCCCTCCCGCGGCGGCTTCTGAGAGAGCGTATCCTGCTGTGCTTCTCGGTCCCATCTCATTGCTTTCTCAACCCGAGCTTCTGCTGCCTGTTTTCTCTCCAGCCATTTCCAACTGGAATAATGCTCGATGTGTGAACCCTTGTTCCTACTTGCTCATGGCTGTGCAAAAGATAGCCAGCAGCAAGTGCATGCCTTTGGGGATTCCGAGTGCCTGGGTCTGCGTTCAAAGATGGGGTTCCTTTACTGTTTCCAGAATTCTGACTCCCCTCCTCCTTCCCCAAGGTGCAGTTAGGACGGGCCGTCACATCCTGAAAACATGTAACTGGGTTGAGATGAGAAGTCGTGGGCGTCACTTGTGTATGATGTCCACCTTCTCACATCAAGAAGGGTCGCTTTAATGTGCTGTTCTCAGCGTCCATTAGGTGTCACGTGGCTGTTGTGACCCCGTGTTTCCCCAAGGTATCCCGCATCGCTCATGGACCTTTTGTTGCACCCCTCTGTTTCTCTGAGTAACTTTGAGGACGCTTGAATCTGTGGATTTATTTATTGGCACTTTGTAATCAAACAGATTTTTTTTTTTTTTACATTGCACAAACTTTCTGAGTTTCTGAGGAGAAAAAATATTGGCAATGATAGGTATTTAGCTCTTAGGATGACCTATTTGACAGGAGCAATGATCTTTTCTGCCTGTTTTCCCTCTCCGCCTTCACCTGCAAAAACACGGCTGTTCCCTGGGTGCAGTTTCTACCTGCAAGATTGACCCAGAGCCGGAGCACGTGGCCAGATGGGAGAACACACTTGTCATATGGAATTCATGGTGCTGATGGCTATACAATCAAAATAATATTAACTTCACATTAAATTCTTAGGTTTAAACACAAAGTAATTAAGTTTAAAAAACCCCAAATTCCCACAGTGGGATCAAATACCTGAATCAAATATTCATCCCTAAAGATAGCGTGCAAATAATGAATGGTTATAAAGTGTTTTGAGCAAATTATTAAAGCTTAAGACTATGTAAAGGCCCTTCCAGCCAACTTCAAAAGACTTCTGTAATTGCCTCTTGATAGTTAATTGCATTACTTAAGGAAACATTCATATTTAAATGTTTCAGATCCATGATTAATCTACACGCACCAGTGGATCAAAAATGTCAACAGAAAATAAATATATAGCTTATTCAACATCCTCAGGTTTCTGAAGTGGATACAAATGATATTTGTATATATATCCGTTAGTACCTACAGCAGTACCTACTCTCACACACCTTCTAGTTTTCCCGTCTTGGTGTTTTTGGGTGCTGATAAAGGGCCCCTTTTACTCTCCTTCACAAATTGGAAACTGAGTCTCCACATCCTTCAGTGGTTGCTGAGGCTTCCCCATCTGGAAGGGGACAGCAGGACCCCAGTCCAGGGCTCTTGACGGAGGCCCAGACCTGTTGAAGAACTTCACTTCACAACTTTCGGAGGATCCCCGCCTTGTCTGGTGTTTCTGTTGTAAAGGCGGTGACGGGCAGGAAAAGCCAGGTGTCTCCGAGACAACTTGGGTAAATGCACTGTGGGAAGCAGCCGCTGGCCTCTGAGTAGGAGGTTCGGGCCAAATGCAGCTGAAATACAGGCACCTCTTTTACAAAACCCCCCTTTTTTATTAGAGGTTCATTTATTTTCTTTTTTTAAAGTCTATTTACTTATTTTGAGAGGGAGAGAGAGAGAGAGAGTAGGGGAGGGGGAGAAAGAGAGGGGAAAACAGAGAATTGGAAACAGAGCACAGAGCCCAGCACAGGGCTCCATCCCAGGAACCATGAGATCATGACCAGAGCTGAGATCAAGATTTAGTTGCTTAACCGACTGAGCCCCCCGGGTGCCTCTACAGATTTGTTTCCGTAACAGATCATCATCTTCCAGTTCTATGATTGTGTCAGATGCAAACATAACCCATAAGCTCTTTGACATCAGGGACCATTGGTGTCCTTTCCTTTATTAACCTCTACTACTTCGACAGATGTCTGATCTGTAAGATAAAAAGATTATATTATCGTTATTCAAGCTATTCATGCTCCACGAAGCTCCAAGATTCCACAGGGCCCTCTCAGGGCAGTAAGAAGTTTGCCTTATCTAACCTGAGCATTTTTGTTTTGCTTTCTCCTGCTGATTACCAAGTTCTTCAAGCATCAGGGAAAAGTGCATGGACTGTAGATTACAGTGTTTTCTGAATATTTCATCAACTTCTTTTAAAGACAAGTGTCTGGGAAAAAATCCTATATTGAATTCAGAATTCTTTCAAAAATATGTTTAATAGTTTTTAGAATTCCACTTGAATGTTCCCAGAACCACCTTACCACAGGACGTCTGGGAGGATTTGGAACTGAAACAGGCTTTCTGGACTGTATGCTCTTAGTTATTTAAGTAGAGAAAACCAAACAAATGCTCTGTGGCAACTCAACTAAAATTCTCCACCTGGGGGTTTTAGTAAAATAATTGTAGTTCAGACAGTCATCTCTGGGCTGTCTCAGTGGGTCCATTTTCCAATAAACCAACAACTATGCGGATATTGGCGATGTACTGAGTATTTAGCATTATATTGAGTCAGGGTAGGCAAAGCCAGGCTTCCTGTTTATAATAAATGGCTTACGATAGTCACATGCAGGACTTGTGAAACACCAGTTAATAGAAATGTGATCTCAACCCTGGGCGTTGTTGGAGTCGGTTCATGGCCTTGATTCACACTGACTGATAGGTTTGACCCTCAATATCTGTCGTTTTGGATCCTTAATACATTCTATCTTTATATTATTTTTTCTTTTTCCCCAAATAAACTATAGTCCATTGATGATAGTATCTGATTCTTATATTTTAAGACACATGCAAACACAGGTATAATTTTCCAGAAGAATGAGATCATTGAAAGCTGGAATCACCATAGGAGTCTCCAGAATTTTCTTTCCTTACTGCTAGATAACCTTTCTCCATTCCTCAAGATTAAGTTTAAATGCTAGTTCCTCCATAAAAGCTGTCTTGCTGTCCAGCTTCCTGAAGCAAAATTGTCCGCTCTTTCTTTTACGTCCCCAAAACCTCTTATGTTTTGTCACCACATCTTGTGCTTTCACATCAGCAACGTGAGGTTCTCAGGAGGCGGGGCCTTACCTTGAGCAGCACCAGGTCACCTTCACAGCCAGTTGATGAGTGACGGTCACCTGAGCTGACCTGGGTTGGCACAGAGGGAGGCAGACTTGAGGGGAGATGTGCAGAGATGGATGCGGCCTCTGTACTCGTGACGTAATGAATATGGGAGTCTGGCTGGCAGGGGGATGTGTGACGGGGAGAAAAATAAAAGCATGGCTGGCTGCAGGAAGCTGATTATGGAAGATTTTAAAAACCAGACACAGGCAGCGATCAGCATGAAGGAAGGGACGTCAGCAGTATTTGAGGAATGAAACCATGTGGGAGTCTGGGAGGGGACAATGGCCGGCAGGCAGTGGCAGGATCCTCAGGTCCTGGAGGATCACAGCGGCTGCGCCATCAGCCACCAGGAGAGGCTTGGCAAAGGAGAAGGACCACTCGCTGACGGTTACAAACATTTAGTTGTCGTCACTCACAAGTTGCATCGATCGACTGAATGTAATAGATATCTTTAACAAAATAGATATTCTTTTACAAAGAAGGCATGGCTTGGTGGCTCTGGGGTGGTTGCAATCATGGAAGAACTGATAGGTAGACCTTGAAATTGGGAAGGTTGCAGAGAGCACCTGAGAGGTATCTGCCAGAGAAGCTGTCAGGGTCCAGTTCCATGGGGGAAGCCAGTGCTGTATCGGAGACACGTTAATTAGACTTGATTTCACTTGCTCGGATGCTTTGGTTACCAGGCAACATTCCTATTATTACCAAGGTGTCCGTGTGGCTCCCAGTAGAAAAAGTGATCGGTGTGTGTTGACATAGGGATTCTGGTACATGGACTGACTCCGTTCATTACTTTAAATTAGGAAGTTGGCCTACCGGCCTTACTGTCAAGTCACGTTAGCCTTCTGACCTGACCACTCTGTTTTGGAGACGCTGATGGAACAGCGTCCTACAGAGTCCTCTTTTTCTGAGGCAGCCCGTTGACATTCCTGGGGAGACTTATGTCCCTGGCAGTTATAAGTCTCATTGTGTAGCTTCAGACTTTTAGAGTAGAGGCCACTGAGTGGGGAGCCCACGTTCAAAGACCTCTCTAAAATGTTGAAGACAAATAGCTCTGATTTGTGGCGTAGATGAGGAAGACCACTGAGTACGAGAGCCGTGTCAAAGCCATGGTGACCCTTGGGCGGTGAGCCCCACGCCCACAGCGCAGAGCTTCTAGTCCACACGGCCCTCTCAAACCAAATATTCCTAAACAGGAAAAGAAAGAAGGCCTTACTCTGGAAGGTCAATGCCTTCCTGATCGCATTCCTGCAGTCCTACAGTCCTGCACTAGGGCAGCTTCGAGAGCGACAGAGCACACAGCCCAGAGTCCACAGGCAGCTCAGCCCCTGGGCCTGCGTGACTCGCTGAAAACCGGGTTTCAGCAGGAGATGGGACAAGAACGTTCTGGGGGCATCCCTTACTGTTGCCTCACCACCAGACCTCTGGAGGCTGGCAGACTTCCATCTTCACAGTCCTAACATTGCTCCTGTGCCCGCCCTGAATTGTCTGTTTAAAAAGCATGGGGACAAATCTCAAAGTCCCTCCACAACTGTAATCTGAAGCAAAGGGATGTGCCCGCAGCTGGCTGCTCATTCCTGTAGGACAGCCCACCCGTCCGCACCCTACTAGACGCAGCCCCCTGCCCTTTCTGTTGGCCGGAGTCACTGAGAGGTGGGAACGTTGGTATCAGTGACTGACTCTGAGCAAACTACAGCGTCTTCCGCGGGTGAGAAAATCAGACCTGGAGATGGGGGCTTACGTAGCTGTCACCTCGGATTAACGTGCCGCTAGAATTAAAATGACACCAACGTTAAATATGCCACTGTAAGTGAGAGAGTGGCCCCGGGTGCAGATGGATTCCCAAGGCCCCTAGTGAAATACTAAGCATTGGCGCCTTCATGCCTCAGAACGAGTCAGAAATCCTGCAAGCACGAAGTGTACACGACGCCGTGAGCCATTAGTTACCGAAAACGAACTGCCCGGGGAAGAACAGCAGAAGTCACGTGCTGTCACCCCAAGTCCCTGAAGTCCCGGGTGATGACGAGAGCTAATTCTCTGCGGCGTCGGAACAGAGCCTGCGCAGGTCCACATGCTCGGTTACGTCAGGAGCCACACGGCTCCTTTGCAGCTTTATTGGGTTCTAATCCACAGACAGCGTTGTGTACGGTTAGGGTGACGAACTGGTACATCATATGTATTGTGAAATGATCACCACACGAAGGTTAACACAGCCGTCACCTCACATGGTGTGTGTGTGTGTGTGTGTGTGTGTGTGTGTGTGGTCAGATCTCCCCATGTTTTTTCCATTTCTGATAGAGATTCTTCTGACCTTACCTCCCTGAC
Organism: Mungos mungo; assembly: GCA_004023785.1. Taxonomy (NCBI): domain Eukaryota; kingdom Metazoa; phylum Chordata; class Mammalia; order Carnivora; family Herpestidae; genus Mungos; species Mungos mungo. The sequence continues at coordinate 13,542 of PISW01004368.1, forward strand.
TGAATGAGATTCACGTGCACAATGCTGTGTTCATTTCATAACTGATTCCATTTTTTTTATAACAGTATTTTGGAAAATCTGTGTGAGTTAAATGGCCATTCTTGAGGGTCAGGCCTAGAATCTAATGTTATAAACAACAAAGGCATTCACAACATTCCCAAACATTGTTGGTTGTATGTGTGTAAGTACCGCTAATTTGAAGTTACCTTGGCCTTCTTGTGAGAGGGCCAGTGTCCGCCGCGTCCTCGGCCTCTGTGCTGTGTAGCGTAGTCTAGAAAGTCATGCCCCAGTGGCGTTTCACTCAGCAAGATGCTTTGTAAGCGTGTTTGTAATTGTGCTCACCCAAGGACAGCACGGCCAGGGCTGAGAAAATAGCTCACACACAGACCCACATAGACACTGCCAGATTTGTGTTTTAGTTCTGTTAGGATTAAAACTGTGGCAAGCGAGAGGCTCCTGGGTGGCTCAGTCAGTGGAGCATCCAACTCATGACCTCGGCTCAGATCCTGGCTGCAGGGTTGTGAGTCTGAGCCCCACACGGGGCTCTGAGCTGGGCAGGAAGCCTGCTTAAGAGAGAAAATCATTTAATTGTGACAAATCAATTGTTTGGTGTTGCGTCTCCCGTGTGATCCTAGAGAACAGATGTGAGATTTGCAAATGTATAAATTTTAAAAAAGGTTATGCAGGGACTCCTGGGTGGTTCAGTCGGTTGAGCATCCAACTTCCACTCGGGTCATGAACTCAAGGTTCGTGGGTTCGAGCCCCACGTCAGGCTCTGTGCTGACAGCTCAGAGCCTGGAGCCTGCTTCAGAGTCTATGTTTCCCTCTCTCTCTGCCCCTCCCCTGTTCGCACTCTGTCTCTGTCTCTCTCTCTGTCTCTCAAAACTAAACATTAAATAAAAGGTCTTTGGAGCACCAGTTTGCTCTCAGATAGCCATTAATCCAGCAGATAAAACTTCTGGAAAGATGTAATTAGCATGGTTTGTTTTCCCACAGTTAACTGGTAGGTAATCATATAACGCGTTCCAAAGTAATAGGCAGTTATTTTGTGCCCTGGTTTTCTACTGTGTGACAAATTACTGCACATATCCGGGACCTAAAACTCTTTATCACTCACAGTTCCCGGGGGCCAGGAGCTGGGGCCTGGCCCAGCCGGGTCCTCTCAGGGTCTCCCGAGGTCATGATCCAGTCGGTCTTACCCAAAGCTGGGGTGCCGGGTTCAGTTCCCAGGGCTGCAGGCAGAACTCGGTTCCTTCTGGCAGCTGGACGAGGCCAGGCTCCCGGTGCCCTGGGGCGCTGCTGGTCTCTCTGGGGCACTTTCATCTGAGGATCATGTGACCGAGTCAGGTGCACCCGGGCCCGCTCCATTTCAGCCAGCTCAGAATCACCTACTGGATCTGGGGCCTCCGTGGGGCTACGGCCCTGCCTCGCCTTTGCCTCGGATCTGGCCCGCACTCCGGAAGGGGAGCAGACTCCGTGGACGTCAGTGTCACACGCGGGGGTCCCGGGGGCGCAGGCAGGTCTGTCCCTCACAGTTTCTTCATTAGGAATCTTGTTTGATAATTCTTTTCCAGATAATTCCATTTTCAAAACCAGTGTGTTTGTGTGTGTGCACACACTTGCAGATAGGAAGCAGACCCTGGAAAAGAGGAAACTATAATTTGATTGTCTCCATTAACTTTTAAATTTCTAGGATATGTTTGAGTTAATAGTTATGGATCTATTGTTGTAAACAATACAAGTCACAAAGTCACTTTCTGTCTTCTCATGGATTTGGTGCTGTTGTTTTTAATATTTTTTATTTGTTATTTATTTATTTCGAGAGAGGGAGAGGCGAGAGAGAATGGGACGCAGGCTCGCAGTGCAGGGACTGACATGGGGCTCACTCTCATGAACCATGTGCTCATGTCCTGAGCTGAGAGTTGGCCGTTTACCTGACTGAGCCACCCAAGCGCCCCTGGCTTTTGGGTTTTAGGCCCCCGAGTCTCCAAAGCATGCACCTGTCCATGACTTCAGTCTGTCTTTCAGGGACATGAGGGTTAAAGTGACCTCGTTAAAGGATTTGGGTGCAGGTGAAACTCCACAGAAGCCTGATGGGAGTGAGCCTGGCCCCCGGAAGGGTCACAGTAGGACGTGGTGCCGGAGTCCCAACCACAAAACGTACTTGTTTTACAACCGCTTAGAAGAGAAAACAATTAGAAAGCTCTAAACATTTAAATCTGACATCGTTCTTTTTGTTTTAAGCTAAAAATTATCTCCACATTTGTGGAGATTAGCTCCTGTATTTGTCTATTCCCAGAAAAATGCGCTGTACGCCTCTAACTTCATTATTTTTACGTTCGGTTTATTTTGGATTGGGCATCACTGTTGTAACAATTCTGCCCTGAATTCTTATCAAGTGCAGCGCAGTGACTCTTAGCTGTGAAAAAAGAGAAAAAAAAAAAAGCCTATTTCTAATAGGCTTCAAACTAATATGTGCTAATATGTTATTTAAAAATATATATTCAGTGAAAAATTAAATTCCATACTCAATTTGTTTTGCTGTAACAAGGATAGTATTACGAGGAAGAGAATTGTAATGTCAGTGGTGTGACCAGCCCAGAACTCTATGCTTCTGTGATTGCATCATCGGAAACCTTTCCTATCAATGTGTCAAGACATATCCATACATTTATTTTTATAAGCTTACACCTTCTGGTAAGAATTCTGAAGGTTGCATTTTTATTCTGCTTCTACAAGAAAAGAAAGCCTAGAGAAACGTATTGTATATAATACATTCTTCAACATAGAATGACTTTCGATGGAAATATCACAGCGGAAAAAGCCGTTTGCGTAAATCTGATGCAGTAGAGAAGCAGGCTGTTGGGAGGTCCCTGGAAGGAAGGCTGTGTGCTGTAAGACCAGATGGGGATATTATCAAGAGGAAAGGCATTCCCGTCTCTGGGAGTGCCACATAGAAGCCAGTCCCTGGCCCCCATCAAGCATACAATATTTGGTTTGCATTAGAAAACTTTGTTTTTGCATGTACACTTATAGACAAAAATCAAGATACATGTTTAATTACTCTAAGACATCACTAAGAAAATACCGGAGCTAAACATGGTGGCATTTCTCAGCAAGGGGCTTGGGGATGGGTCTTTGTCAGAGCACCGCACTCTGAAGCAGAAACCCCTCCCACCTCAGGCTGGCTCAAGGTGCCACTGTCCTGACCCCAGACATAAATCTTCATCATTTCTCAGAGGGAGGAAAGGGCAAAGTATGATCATGACCATTCTAAGAAAGGAAAGTGGCACAAGGTGATGCCTAATTGATTTGCTCAATGTCAGACACAAATGAGAGGTAGTGGTGGCTGTGAAATCCATGGCCCTGGCCTTCAAATCGGATGTTTTATCATCCTGCTTCCTGACTAACATGCACAGCATCGGAAAGACTAAAATATAAGCACGGACAGTGTTTAAAACACCCAAGTGAAGACTTCCTATGTCTACTTCTCTTCTGTGACAACGAGAGAATCGCCTCACTAGGACCGTAGGTCACCCTGGTGACCCGCATCGCAGTCGTCCAGATCCCGTAGAAATCACCACGTGCAAGTTGGTCAGCGCTAGTCTCTCTTTATTTAAGTATTTTTCAGTGCTTTTATTTTTTTTTGAGAGACAGAGAGCTAGAGCAAGCGGGGGAGGAGAAGAGAGAGGGAGACACAGAATCTGAAGCATCTCCAGGCTCCGAGCTGTCAGCACAGAGCCTGACGCAGGGCTTGAACTCAGGAGCTGTGAGATAATGACCTGAGCCAAAGTCGGACGCTCAACTGACTGAGCCCCAGGCGCCCCTGCACTAGCCTCTACTTAGCTTTACAGGATTTACCCAGAGGTTTGGTTTTGTGAATTTTATTTTTGTTTTATAACTATTCTTTATATTTTGTGACAATTTACTAGTTGACACACACTGCCATTTATTTTTGTCTTTTGGAACAGATGGATATATTGCTGGCCACTGGTACCTTGAGAAAGACAAAAGGGCCTCCAGAAGGGAGGCGTAGATCATTTAATTATAAGGATTAAACTAAAAGCATATGACTCGAGAGTGAACTAAATGGTGGCTGACAGATGATATCACCAAATGCTATAAAATCTAGCATTTTATGGCAAGAGTGATGACAGCATTTTTGTTCCATTCTTCTTTAGGGGAAATAAAAAGTCATCACTATGGTATTAGTCAAAGACATAGACAGATTGTTTTTGCAAACGGTCACTCGTGGGAACATAAGATTCACAGAGACCTCTCTGCCTTTCCAGAAAGGCAATGTTGGGTCATGAATCACAAGACACTTTATCTCTGATTTTGATTTTTCTTTCCCATATTATGGCATTCATAATAATTCTATAAAAAGGAAAACACCATAAGATCTATTCAGATTCAAAATTTTTATTTTTCTCCACTATAATGGATTTTGACATCAAGACATTTGAGGGCCATTTAGATATCTACAAAATAATCAAATGAGTCTTTTCCCCCCATCTTTTAACAAAGTAAACATTTCAGAAAACAGTGAACTGAGCATAATTCCATCTGTTAAATTCCAACACAAAGCTCTTACACGAGGATGTGAAAAAATTTGAAATTCCAGCTTGAAATTGGCAAAAACCCTGAAGTGATCCAGTAACCAGCACTCCGTAGCAAATGCAAGAGGCAATACACGTGATCAAGTGTGTTAACTTGCTAGTGAAATCCAGGCTGAAGGAGCACACCCGCTTGTGCCCCTGGAACCTCGGACGGCGTGTCTCTGCTGTGTCACCTGTCAGCTGTGGGGTCTGTCCTGTCACAGCACATCCTTTTCTTCTGTAAATAAGTCGTTGTTTCTGGCCACTCCCAGTTCTGAAATTCTACGACATTGGAAACAATCAAAAGATGTTTTTACTGTTGAAAGGATATAAAATCTTTCTTGTGATGATTTCAACAAAGTTTACCTTTGATCTCCCTAAAGCAGTTGGGTAAGTGATAGCTTGGGTGTGGGGTGTGAGGAAAAGAGAAGTTGAGTCTGGGGTCGGTGGGCTCCAGGAGTGCTATTTACTGACTTGGGAAAACGGGGATGGTGGATTTGTAGTGGAAGAGAATTAGATGTTATTTTTGGATAATAGGGTTTTGACATCCTTCAGTGCTTGGTATTAGGTTTCTAATCTTGCTTCCATATGTAGCATAGATCGGAGATGTGAATGAAGTTAGAACTCGCCCATTAGATGTTGTGTAATCTAATTCTGAGGTAATGCAACTGAGAACAAGGTGATGGAGGTAAAGATGTAAACGACAGATCTTTAAAACCTCTTCGTTTATAGGGCTTTGATGAGTTGAGATGTAAAAGGAGACAAAAGGAATGAACTGTGGCTGAAGGCTGAGTTCTGGATCCTGATGCAGGTGTCAATACTGTTAAGCTCTATCATAAAGTCAGGGGACTTATTTGGGAATCCTAGGATTTCTTAAGACAAGGTTTTACAGTCTGTCTGGCAAGCACGTGGGGAGTCCGGTGTCCAGAGGATTCTCTGCAGCTCTGGTCAGTTTATTGAAATCTGATACATCACACATCTTGGTCAGTGAAACAACAGTTGAGGAGCCAAATAATAAAATTCCAGAGGTAGCTGGAATAAAATAGCTCTCTTTGTGGAAACTTCTAGAAGTAGTTAACACACATCAGTATGAAATAAGATCTGAATGGAGTGGACCTTTTGGGAGAGGTAATTACTGATCTGTCCCCCTGCACAATAATTAAAATAACTGCTAAGAAATTGCTCATTCATGTTTATTATTTTTTATTAATTTGAATGTTTCATCCTCAAACATTTTTTTTAACATATAAAAGATGCATTCCCAGACCTAGAGGAATAGATTGGTTCTAATGAAAAGTACAAATGAACAAATAATTCATCAGAGAATGAAGGGAAATCTTCTGTCGGTCATCTTAGCCTCATTGTCCTAAATCCACTCTGACCCAGATGACACCATTTTATGTTCCTAAAGCTGAAGCCTTCTGTATTGAGTTTCATGCAATAATTCCATGGAAATAAATCAATGAAATACCCACTCCATTATATAAACATGTCATTACACGTTTCCACTTCAGTACATGACAGCTGATGGCACTCCCTCGTTGAAAAGTCAGCTTTGGGAGAATAGGAAACTGCTTCCTCCGTTCAACACTGGTTAAATAATATCGCTGCCTCCATATTTTATATTTCATTAAATGGATATTTCTGATTCAATATTATTTTTGAATCTTCTTAAACTTTGTAAAAATTAGAACGTATGAACACTTAAAAGATAAGCAACTATTTTCATGATTTTAATCATTTTAACACTTGGAAATCTCCAGAAGCTTAACAGTTGATCTGAATTAAAAGCAGTCCCTGACAAGTTGGAGTTAATATAACCGCCAGTGAACCTTAGTAACAGGAATATGTTTTAGTGTTTCTAAATTTTTTAATGTTTTTTATTTATTTTTGAGAGACAGAGAGAGACAGCGTGAGCAGGGGAGGTCAGAGAGAGAGGGAGACAGGGAATCTGAAGACAGACTCTAGGCTCTGAGCTAGCTGTCAGCACAGAGCCCGACACAGGGCTCAAACCCACGAACCGTGAGATCATGACCTGAGCTGAAGTTGGATACTTAACCGACTGAGCCACCCGGGCATCCCTGTTTTGGTTTTTCTATTATAACTGTCCAGCTTCCCTAGATGATGCAGTGAACAGAGTACTCACTCTCCCATCCCTGTCTTGAAGGACTCAAGTAAAGTACTCAATTCAAGTAAAAACAAAAACAAATTAAATGCAGATGAACTCTTCATGGTGTTCATTGTACACCAGACTTCACACCACGTGTGTCAGTTCCCAGTGAGCAAGCGCCGTGTCTCCAAGCAGCAGCATGAGGCTGTACATGCAGGTTTCAAGTTAGGTGGTCCGCATCACTGACGTCTCAGAGGTAAGCTGCGTGAGCACGGGCTGGCGCTCACGAGTCACATTAGGCTGATGGATGGCAGTCACTCACGCAGAAATTCTTTGAACGAATGAGACGTGGAAAATGAGGCACGGTACTCTTTCCCCTAAAGCCGTGATAAGGCAGCAGCAGTCTGGTTGTGGCTGTCGCTTGTCGGGAATTGATGGCCTCGCTACATTGCTTGAGGTGGTGCACTCTGGCATATGGTTTGACAATCACTTTGTATTTATTTTCCATAAAATAATAAAAGTGGCAACATATGAGTAATAACAGCAGGAGTAAATCCCAGTGCTGTTGGTAATCCCTTATATTTACACGAAGTTTACTTAGGAAGAGCTCTGTATGTTTTCATAAATCTTTTTCTCTTTCATATAAAAATCTCTCTAATATTGGGGCAGGAAGAAAGAAGCATACAATCCATATTTAACACTCAGGAATGGAAGCGGGAAAGGTAGAGGAAAGTGTACTCGAGAATGAACTTAGTCTAGACATCATGGGAAGGGGTCAGGTGACCCTCATTTCCCGTCTCCTAGGAGGCCTCGTGCCCCTGGGCCCCTGCAGTCTGATTAGGGGCTCTCAGCTGCGCTTCCAGTGGGATCATTCCATTGGCCCACGGTTCTATTTCTTCCACTCGGGCCTGTAGACATTTCCCATGGGCACCTTTGCTTTCTCACATTTTCTGTTTCCCTCTTGTCAAGAATTACATGGACCAGGGAGAGGGAAGAGCAGTGTTCACAGAGCCACGGCTCATGTCCCTCGTTTCCACCAGGATAACATCTTGACGATTAGTGTGAGGTTCATTTGGTTGGGTGTCAATTTGGCATGCCTCTTGATCCAATGTGGAAGGCCTTTCTGGGGAAAGGAAGGTGGTACAGTTATGTTATGAGCAAGAAAGAATTAGGTCCCCCATGGGACTTTCCAAAATGATTTCCATTCATTATTTATTACAATTATTTTGGCCAAACCCAGTGAATCTTCGGGAGCAAGTGAGAAGAGCCAGCCCTACCTCTTACCTAGTTGATCAGGATGTGTCTTGGCTAGTCCTTGTGTCCTTGTCACGAATGCCTGAAGGAGCCCAGGGTGGGCACAGCCAACGTTGGGAGGGGCTCCTCTCAAGACCAAGTGGGGGGCTCCTCTCAAGACCAAGTGGGGGGCGGTGAAGGGCCACTCCAAGGGGAACTCACTCTGTATCAGGAATCGTCACCTTAGTCTTGTGTGTGCTTAACTGCACACACCTTAAACTGTGTGCTCCTGAAAGGAAGCCGACTTCCTCTGGGGCACCTCCGTTCACTTGGGTATATAGCAAAATTCCCCAGTGTGTCCTACTTAGGATCCTATAATTCACCATTTTGTAAGGTTGTTTTCAGGATTAAAAGAGATGTCCTGGACAGAACTCCTGGTGCGCTGCCAGGCACAGTTTGTTCTGCCGGCACCGCGTCCCGTGCCCCCTTCATGCTCACGGTTGCCTTGTGGAAATACACATCCTGAGTCAGGGCCCTGCCTATTTACTTTGTTCCTGAGTGAAAAGAAGACCCTGAGACCCATGTGTGAAAACAGTAAATTAACCACAGCTTGTAGTTCTCTACTAAAGTCAAATAAAAAGTCAATGCATTGTCAATCATGATATTCCCATATACAAACAAATATATGCAAATATAAACATCAAGTTTTAGATAATGGGGATTAAAATTATATGCTGAAAATTCTATATTACCAATAAATGGTTGTTTTCAAAATAACTCAGTGATATGTTCCTAATTTCCCATTTCCCACTGTCTTCACCATTTTCATTTCGTGAATCAAGATTTTCATAAGCAATATGGCAAAAAAAAAACCCTGAACATTTTCTATCATTAAAAATAATTACATAGTTGAATTTTGTAGGAATGCTCAAGTTTCATTAAGAAAAACATTGCTGAAACTGTCTTGGGGTTTAAAAATATGCAACTATAATCTGAACAAAATATGTTTTAATTATGGTATTTTTGATAAAGATATTGGTAGAAGTCTCTGACTTGACACATTGTCTAGATATTGGTTCTATATTGATACTTATTTTCATGAGCTAGCAAAATCTGTGTTCAATTTAGCCTTAACCTCTTCCTTGTTTTGATATCAAATTATTTAAGCATGAATTGTTAGTGTTTTCAGCCATTCTGAACTTCATATTTGGCCCTGAAGATTCTTCAAGACTGCAAACTCCCATAGCTGAATTTTAAGGAAATCAATAATAGTTTATCGGATTCTTGGACTAGTCAAGGTATTTTAAGCAATTAGTGAATTGCAGAATCTAAAATAAAAACATGCTTCAGTTTTTTTTTTTTTTAAGATCTATTATTCCTAACTCTACCCCAACCCCAGCAAGTAGTCTTTTTCAGAGAGGAAGTTACTTCTTAAATTATTCTGCATATAAGGAATTTAAAAACTACCATTCTATCAGGCAATCTGTTCTGGAAACAAGCAAATTGCATTTTGTGTAGTTAATGAAATGTGTTATGTGCTCGGCTGGACATGTTTCATTGTACTTCTGGATATTCCTTCGTGTCAGTGTATACGTTTGTATGTGCACCTGTTTCTATCCGTAAAGCTGGAAGAAGCGCCCACAGTGAAGCATGGCGTGCTGCTTGCGGTCACCTGTGCAGCCCTTGGAAAGTACAGGTGGCTCATTTAGAAGCAGCCATATTTCATGCTGTGTGGCTGCCTGTAAATGGGCTGCCCTGTACTGACGTCCTGTTCCCACAGAACCCTGACGAAGGACCTAAGACTCCGGCGTGGTGAGCCCTTCCAGCTGCTGCCCAGGACGTGTGTCCCTCCTGTTCTTCGTGAGCACTTGGTGGCACAGCAGGACACTTCCAACTAGACTCTGAGCCCTGACAGGCAGGGCTGTGCCTGCGTGTTGCAGCAGGACCTAGTGCCCTGTGAAACGTATCACGCACTAAGTGCTTAGTGTGTGCGTCTGGATTACTGAATGGGTGTCCATGGAAATGTCGGATGTCAACTATTGTATGTTACTTGTCTTCCTGTTCAGATTGTGAGCTCCTGGGGATCCAGGACTGCGGTCAGTTAAGTTTATAGTTTCAGCATCTAGGAAAGTGTCTGAAATACAGTAGACACTATAAGAAGATGTTAACAAATGATTTAATTAATGTCGTAGATAAGAGAATGAGATTTTCCAGATATGTGTTCTCAACTATCTTTTTATTCACTTTAATACCCATTAATATTGGGTCAGAAAAGGAAAACACCGTAATAGAGAATTATACCCTATATGTATTTTATCAATAAGGTGAAATGTTTCTAGACTAAGCTACTATATATAAATGACTAGCTTCATCATCACGCAGAAATCATACAATGTACGTGTAATGAAAATAATATTAATTTACATTTACAGTTAAAGCAGTCACTTCTACTTCACCATTTTTGCTTAAACCTTAAATGTAGGAGACATGGATAATCTGAGCGCATAGAATGGTGATGCCAGGCAAATATTAACCACGTGACTCTAAGTTTAATCCTGTGTGCTGGAAGGAGCCAAACTTATAAAAATTTATACAAGTTCCTATTTATTAAAAAAAAAAAAAGAAGCGTTGTGAGGCAGCTGGATAGCTCAGTTAGTTAGAGCGTGGTCCTTAAAAAAATTCTGTATTCCTCCTACTGTTATCTCCAATATGAAAAGTAGCAAATACAAAATAAACCCACAAAAATCATCGGGAGAAGTAGAAAAGCAATAGGAAGTAGGAGGGAGAGCAGGGAGCTGGCAAGGCGGCCGTCAGGGCTGAGGTGCCGGCGGTCCGCAGATTCCGTATTTATGTCCGCAGGTGCTCATGGCGGTCCGCCGCACCTCCTTATCGTGCCCTGTCCCTCTCTTGGACAAGTGAACTCGGTACTTCCTTGTTTCATGCCCTAAAAACCGTAAGAGCATGTGTATTTGTCGTTGTTTGTAGAAGAAGGGGCTGATGACGGCGTCTCCTGCGCTCCCACACTGGCTTGTTAGGGGGTGTCCCTACTGCTAGGGCCTGACGTGATGGTTCTCTTCTCCGTCAAGCCCTCGTGCGAGCTCTGTCCCCCCTCGGGTCATCACAGCCATCCCTCTGCCGCCTCTCCCCATCTCGCAGGCTCCGCCTGCACGATCATGTTTGCGTGTTCTGCTCACACCTGCTTCTGCCCCCGCACTACCCTGTATCCCACTTGTGCAGCCGACTCTGTGCGAGATAAAGGTTTTTTAATTTTTCCTGCTGTTTTTATTCCCCCACTCCAATCCATACGTCATATTGCCCCTGGTTCTCTCTCTAAGCACAAATACCTGCACAAAGCTGTGGGTCACTTCCTTGCGCAGCTGCCAGTGTCCCCAGCGCCACACTCAGCGTAGGAGCCCCTGCGCTCTCCCCGGGGCTGCAGCACAGCCCTTCCCGGGGGCTTACGACAAAGCATCTGTGAGGTGTGCATGCAGCTGGAAATTGTTCTGCATCCAGGGAACGCCGTGCTCTTCCAGACCTCCGAGCGATAGGGAAACTTCCCTTCCGGTTGTGTAACCACCAGTGTCTGCTGTCCTTCTGGGACAGCTCACTTTTCTCTCTTCTGCAAAGCCTTCCCCTTTCCTTCCATGCCTCTCTCAACCTTCCCATGAACCTTTGCCATAACAAGTATCATATTTCTTTTAAGTCTGTTATTTTTGACATAGAGCAAAAACATGAGCAGGAGAGGGGCAGAGAGAGAGGGGGACATAGGATCCGAAGCAGGTTCTGTGCTAACAGGGAACCCAATGCAAGGCTGGAACTCACAAACCATGAGATAATGACATGAGCCAAAGTCAGATGCTTAACTGACTGGACCACCCATGTGCCCCTTGTATTGTTTTTAAAGTACTTTCTTTGCTGTGTATGTAAGTAGACCATGGATAAGAGGGCCCTGTCCTGTTCAGTTCTACTCACAGTAACTAACACATTTTCTTGCCTCATAAGTCATAGTAAATCTGTTTTAAAAATTTAGACAATGCGCTGATGATAAGTTCTTACCACAGTGTGTGAGTTACAACAATCTCCCCCATCTTCCCCAGTTGGATGCATTTAAAAATTGATGCAGAGCAAAATGTCCTTGGCCCATCCATCTCCAATGGCCCTGAGGCTGGGCAAGCCCGACAGCCTCAACAGGGATGAGCAGTGTGCAGAATCAGACATCGTGAGAGGTGGGCAGTGAGAACTCGTCCACGAAACCTTCCTGGAACTGGTAGTAACACCCTGAATCGCTGTATGTGCTCCACACAGGGCCAAAGTATATTCCACATCCGTGACTCATTTTGGGTCTATACAATCATATTTAGAGTTACTAAATATTTTACGAGTGGCTGCAAGAATTCTTAGCTATGATTACCTTACTTTACGGTTTCTGAGTGACGCATTTCATGAAAACCAAGAGGTTCCAGAGATGTAACTACTTTGGTGATCTGATATTCACTCTGGACTTCAACACGCTTTTTGACATTTCTCTCTGGGCTTCAGGAGTTCATTTTTTTTCTGTTCAAATGTTTTTACCATCCTGTTAAATAATACTGTTTGGGGGAAATTCAGAGTATCGTCTCACATAATCATGAAATAACATTGGTCATAAAATAATAGTTGGTGAAAATAAACAATAAAAAAAGTAGCTGATAAAAACTGAATTTGAAACCAAGAACACTCATAGGTAAAAAGCAGCATTGATGTGTAATTTAGTAAATAGTAATTTGAAACCCCATTGCGAGTACACATATTTCATCTAGAGTTTCATTCTTAAATAATGAGAGTTGTGTTTAAGAGCAGAACTCACACCTTTCAAGAAATTCGTTGTCAATCAACTTTACTTTTCAAGTGAACCAGCAAAGTAGCCTGAAGCGGTGCTCTGGTCTCAAGCAGCATTCTTTCCAGATGACTGCAAATCCAAGAGCTTACAAAAACGAGTAATTCAATATCCAGTAGAACCTTGGATTGCGAGTAATTTGTTCACTGAGTGTTCCGCAAGACGAGCAAACGTTTCTAATAAATCTGAACTTGATAAACGAGCGATATCTTCACTATGAGCAGCGCGTGATGCCGAATATCACGTGATCACAGCTGAGCCAAAGGCTCTTGAAATTCACTTTGATGTACAAGTGCTTTGGATGATAAGTGTTTCCAGAATGAATTATGCTCACAAACCAGGGTTTTACTGTACTTGTTTTTACTGAATGCAAATGTGAAGGGCATGTCCCTTTGTGTGTTTGTATGTTTTGTTTGTTTTTTATTTTGTTTTTTGTTTTTTGTTTTTCTTTTTGGCACATGGCAACCTTTTCTTAGATTACTAAGGAGATTTTTACCGAGAAGTACATTACTCAAATTGAAATAACTCTCAGGTAAAGTTAAATGATAACAGGGTCCGATAAATATTTGAAGCTTTTCTGGTTGTTTGTAGGCGAAGATATCAGAGATTTGTAAATTCTGTTCAGTTGTGATTCTCAAAGCTCACCTGCACGTGAAAGCACCTTCTCAGATGCCTGGGCGGCTCAGTCAGTTAAGTGGCCAACTTCGGCTCAGGTCACGATCTCATGGTTCGCGGGTTTGAGCCCTGTGTCGGGCTCAGTGCCAACAGCTCAGAGCCTGGAGTCTGCTTCAGATTCTGTGTCTCCCTATCTCTCTGCCTCTCTCTGCTCATGCTCTGTTTCTCTGTCTCAATAATAAATAAACATAAAAAAATTAGAAAGCACCTTCTCGGAAGGCGTTCAGACGGGGGCTGGAGGCACTCGTGACGGCAGCCTCGGCGTTCAGCCTATAGGCACAGAGGGGACCAGATCCAGACCCGTTCTGCTTTCACACAGGTGTTGATGGGGAAGATAAGAACTAGACCAAAGAGTTGAGAGTTCAGAGGAAGTCTCTTGTAACAGTGTTGTTTTGGTAGATGTTCCAGACAGATCCCATTTAATCTTTTTTTTAATTTTTAATGTTTTATTTTATTATTGAGAGAGAGACAGAGTACGCATGGGGGAAGAGCAGAGAGAGAGGAGGAGAAATAAAATCAGAAATAGGCTCAAGGCTCTGAGCTGTCAGCACAGAGCCGGACGCAGGACTCGAACTTGTGAACCAGGAGATCATGACCTGAGCCGAAGTCAGACGCTTAACTGACTGAGCCAGTCAGGCGCCCCTAGATACCATTTAACCCTTAAGGAAGTATTAAAGTTGGGTAAACAGTGTAACAGTTGTGGGGTGGTCATTTCCATCTGCCTGATGTTTGCAACCTGTTTGGTCTGGAACATTTAGTTCAGAGCATCGTTGGTACTTATATGACCCCAGAAGAAATCACAGGAAAACAGACACAAATGGAATTACTGAAGAAATTCAATAACCATCGCAACTCTTAATAGATGTTTTGAAACAAACAACTGAGTTTAATCTTCCTGAGAGACTCCGTGACATAAATACGCAGAACCAGGATCTGCGGCACTGATTTCCTGCGGGCTGGTGGCTCCCAGACGGGACGGGAACCTTCTCTGTATTCCTGAAGTCGTCACCCTTTAGCAGCATTAAGACTGATCATTATCAGTGTTTTAGATTCAGATTAAAATGGTACTGTCTCTTCCATAGAGGAATATCTTTGAGATCTAAAGATAAATCTTAACAATACTTTCTGAGATATTTTTGATAAACCACAGGATTTTTTTTCCCTGAAATGAACGTGGAATTAACACCAGAGAGTTTTACTTTGCTGCTTCAGAATGCTGCTGTTTTACATCCGTGCAGCGTCACTCCCCAGGGTTTGAAAGCAGTCATGGCATGTGTGAGAGGCAGTGACACTGCGACCCCTTCACCACACAGCGCGCAGAACTCGGGGGAGATGATTTCGTTCCGTTTGTGGAGAGAGACGGCGGAGCGGGGGTGTTGCTGGTGCTTGTGGACGCACGGAGCCCGCCAGCCCACCAGGGAGCTCCCCATCCTTTCAAACTGACCAGCACTGCTCCCTCCAGGAGCAGATGTCTGCGGTTCCCATCATAACTGGAAATGAATTACTGCGTCATGTGAGGCATTTTGTGTGAACAAAGCTCTCTTGGCTGGACTGAAAATTGGAAAACTGAATTCTGGATTATTCGAATACTTTTCAACTGTCTAGCAGGGAAGAGGAATATATTTCATATCATGACATTGGATGGGCCCAGAGGCTTTGGACACTTAGGAATCAAGTGCAGGGCTTTTTATAACTAAGAAATTGCATGATGCCATTGAACACTAAATCGAACTTATTTTTTTTATAGTTTATTGTCAAGTTGTTTTCCATATAACACCGAGTACTCTTCCCCACAAGTGCTCCCCTCCATGCCCATCACCCCCTCCCCCTTCAGCCCTGTTTGTTTTCAGTATTCAAGAGTCTCTCATGGTTTGCCTCCCTCCCTCTCCCTGACTCTCTTTCCCCCTTCCCCTCCCCATGGTCCTCTGTTAGGTTTCTCCAGTTAGACCTATGAGTGCGAACGTAACCTAAGTGAAGTAAGTCAGGCGGAGAAGGACAGATACCATATGTTCAGTGAACTTTTGAAAAATTCACAGAAGGCACCATAGAAAGAAATTACCACCGATACTGGAAATAGGAGCTGCCCTATCAGAGATAACTTGACTTAACTGTCTATTTGATAGTATGTGTGTGTTTAATTCAAGATTAAACGATAGAAAAAGCTATAAAATGTTTGTCGAAAAACATCAACCCAAATAAGGCTTGGCAGACTTTTTTTACTAGCACATCTTTACTGGTTTTGTTGTTTGTCCCCCAGAAAGGTTTGGACGCAGGTGTTAGCTGCAGAGGTTTGTCTGTGCAGCTCGCGAGAAGGCACATGGGTCACACGGAACATCCGTGTCCTTCCTCTGTCAGCACGGGCACGCCGCTCCCCCACGAGAAGTCTCTTGTCACAGAATGCTCCCGTGGAACCAGGAGCCAGAGGCCAGCGTCACGGAGGGTCCGGGCCAAGCTGGCCCCTTTCTGTGTCCAGGCCATAGTCCCCCTGACAGGTGCTTGTGTTTCAGAGCTCAGTTTGGAAGCATTCGTTGGGGGGCCTGGGGGCTCAGCCAGTTAAGGGTCCGGCTCTTCATTCTGGCTCAGGTCCTGATCTCACAGTTTCGTGAGCTTGAGCCTCACCGGGCTCCGTGCTGACAGCGTGGAGCCTGCTTGGGATTCTCTCTCTCTCGCCTCTCTCTGCCCCTACCCTGCTTGCACTGTCTCTCTCAAAATAAATAGACTTTAAAAAAGAAGAAGAAATATTAGATGGATTTGCCATCTTTTTCCCCATTCTGAGTCTCATTAACGCCTTCACCAAAAGCCAGTAAACCGTGTAGTCCTTTGTGTTACTCACGTCTGGCTTTAACAATCTGATTCTGGATTTTAAACATCTCCACTTTCAGAACATTTATTCATTCAACAGTCATTATTCTAAACTAAAAAAGAATCCAGACGTCTGGTCCTTTGTGAAAAGTCAGAAGCCTGCGTCCCAGGAGGTGTGAATTTCCGTGGGACGGGAGGGCACAAGTGTCTCCCAGGGCTGCTGTCCTGCCCGGACCTTGCTCTTCAGTGATAAGCCCTGTGCAGTCTATTAGTGTGCACAGCGTGCCGCCTCATACAGATGCCTCAGTTTACCCAGCATCTGGGTACAAGGGTACGGACACTAGGGTGGACCCTGGCTCTTGTTGGCAGTTAGTCTACCTGGATTTTGTTTGTCTACTGAATATTTTCAATTTGATGTTCCAGTGGCATTTGATACTTAAATACCTAATTTGACTTCAAAATAGTGAAACATTTGAGACATCGCCCGCTAGGAGGAGTGGGCCCCTCCCTGGCGTGGCCCCCGAGGACCCTCACCCCCTTGCTGGTTCCGCCCCCAGACCCTCACTCCCTGGAGCCCTGCTTTAAGGCACTGCTCGGATGCCCTCCCTTCCAACCCAAGAACCACATAAAACAACAACTACAGAGACTCAGATTTCTTTGTTTCCCTTCGTAAAAAGAGAAGCACTTTAGTCTGTAAAGCCTTTTATGAGGCTTCTGTCCCGTGGTTGTCTGTCAGACAAAACGTCAGCAGGTTATAATCCTACTTTGTTGCCAGTGTGTTGGTGCCTTGTGGCCAGAGTAGACTCATCAAACATCTGCATGAGCCCAGAGACCCTTCCCCTCACGCCTGCCCCCCTTCGTGGGAATTTAAAATATCCCTTTGTTTTGCACTGGAATTGATATTGTCTTATCTTCTTTTCTTCTGGGCATCTTGAACTAAAATTATAGTACAACCTTGGTTTGCCAGCATAACTCATTCTGGAAACACACTTATCATCCAGGGCCCTCGCATAGCAAAGCGAATCTCAAGGGCCATTGGCTCAGCTGTGGTCATGTGACGGCTGGTGCACGTGCTACTCATATCGCAAGTCATCCCTTGGGTATCGAGTTCAGATTTATTAGAGACGTTTGCTCGTCTCACGGAACAGCCTACTCACGGTTCACGGTGTTTCGGTATCTGGATTTCTTAAATGGATCAGACTTATCGTAAAGGCGTAGTTAGCGAAGACTAACACTTTATGAGTGAGTTTTAGGAAAAAGACTCAGCAACTGAGTATAAATGACCACATATCATTTTCTCTCTCCTTTACAAGGCTGCAGAACTCAAATCCTGATATAGAGATCATCAGGGTGGTATTATACTGTGAATTTACGGGTATATTGTCCTCCATGGAAACCATCTCAAAATGCAAGTCTGGCAGGCCGACCTATCAGAAATCACAATTCCATCCTTCCTTCCTTCCCTCCCCCCTCTTTCCCTTTCTCCCTCCGTCTCTCCTATCTCTACCTCCTTCCCTTCCCTTCCTTTCCTTTCCCTTCCCTTCCTTTCCTTTCCCTTCCCTTCCCTTCCTTTCCCTTCCCTTCCCTTCCTTTCCCTTCCCTTTCCTTCCTTCCTTCCCTTCCCTTCCCTTCCCTTCCCTTCCCTTCCCTTCCCTTCCCCTCTCTTTCTTTCTTTATTTCTTTCTGAAAGGAAGAAGTCTAAGTCAGGTGGAACTTAATGTGAACAGGCCATGTGGTACCTCAGGTTCCCAGCTCTACTTTTCAACTGGTCAAAATTTGCATCACGATAGCAGGGGGAAATGTCAGTGTGAGACTGTCTCTCTCCACAGACGGCCTTGAGGTACCGCCTCCCATGAAGCAGTATACAGCTCTCAGTTCCGCAGAAGCCAGATCTTCATTTCTGTCACCTGTTTCTTTGAGTTTAAGAGCTAAGTTTGATGAAGTCATTATAGTGATTCATTCCTGGAGTTTCCATTGTACATGGAGTTAGCTGCCCAGAAGCCCCCCTAAGTGCACGCCCCGGAAGGGTGGCAGGTGGAAATTCACGAGCCTGGCTTCCGTGAGGAGGGACAACTTTTTGATTTCCCATGGAGCTCAAGGTCTTGGAGTTTGTAGAGGAAGGTGGTATGAAGGTGGGGGGTCATGACTGGGGCAAGAGTGAGAGCGGGCAGTAGGGGCCCTGAGGAGCGCCCTGTGGGCTCCATGCATGGCTGCCCCTCCTTCCGGAAAGATTGGGCCTGACCAAGAAGGGATGTGGAAGTAGGAAACGCTTCCAGCTCCATGAGAGAAGGCTCCAGGGCTTACTGGAGACCCTGCATGCTGGCAGGCAGTATGGATTACCAGATGAGGATTTGGAAGTCTTAGGAAAAAAAGATTCTTATAATCATATAAATAGACAAGAACAAATACAACTATCAAACATCACAAGACAACAACTGGTTACATTTGGGAAGAATTGAGACCCACATTCGTTTTTACCTTTTGAAATCCACAACCTTCTTTTCTTGACAAGCTCCGCAGGGCATTGGATGACCTGCCCTAGTTCATCCTTGTTTGAGGCTAACGTACAATCTACCGTTACTTTGACTCAACCCCTCCCCTCCTCTCTCGTAGGTTTTGACCTCGTAAAATGTGAGGATCCGGGAGTCCCTAACTATGGCTACAGGATCCGAGACGAGGGCCACTTCACGGACACCGTCGTGCAGTACAGCTGTAACCCAGGCTACGCCATGCACGGCAGCAGCAGCCTGACCTGCCTGAGCGGCGACCGGAGAGTGTGGGACAAGCCACTGCCTTCCTGTGTGGGTGAGTGGGGCGCCGGCTTCCGGACACAAGCACACGTGCGAGCAGGGACCCCACGGTGTCTTGGCAGAGGGCAGAGTTCCTCCGCTCTTTCCCCAGAGTCGGTTTTATGTATTTCCAAGGTATGCGTGTCTGGCTGCTTCCTGTCTTAGGTAGGGAAGAACGCTTTCCTGGCCCTGTTTTGCAGACTCACAGCGCGTGTCACTGTTTTATGCTCGCGATTTAATTACGTAGCAGATAGCGTCTTTCCATCAGGATGATGCTTGAGAATAAGCGTAGAGGAAAGAAAGGCTGGAGACGGACGGATGTGATGTTGTTTGGTTCTGTATACAACGTGGGCGTGATGGTTCTGGAGTTTGTTTTGAAAGCACCAGGTTGAATTCCGTGGGCCTGGAGTAAATCCCCTCCTGTGTCCCTGTCCCTCGCAGCGGAGTGTGGCGGTCACATCCACGCTGCCACCTCAGGGCGCATCCTGTCTCCCGGCTACCCCGCTCCCTACGACAACAACCTCCACTGCACCTGGACCGTCGAGGCGGACCCGGGGAAGACCATCAGGTACCGGTTCGGTTTTGGTTTCCACGGTGCAATCTTAGAACCCCGCACGTCTTCTACTTTTGTAGTGGAGATCACAGTGCCTCTGTTACTATCCAAGATTAGATTTACGCTTCTGAATCAAAGTAAAACATGTAAAGGTGTGCATACATTTTTTGTTGGCTCCCACGCTTACTGTGGTATTTCTTTAAGAACTTGTGTTAAGAGAAAACAAAAGAACATGTATCAGTTAGCTTTTGCTGCATAACAAACTGGCCCCCAAAACTTAGTTGCATAAAACAATTACTTGTCCACCCATGACGTTGCATGTTGCCCGGGAGGTTCTGACCTGGGCAGGTTTGGCAGGGCGCTCCAGGATGCCTGCACGCAGGAATCCAGATCTCAGCTGCATGGGGAGGGAGACCGGGGCCTCTCCATGCCACATTGCCGTTTCTTCAGGTAACCCATCATGGTGAACTTTCCCGGCAGCAAGCAATGACATGCTTTTCCAACTTCAGCTTTTGCTATGGTGCCATTTGTCAAAGCAAAACTCATGAGCAAGATAAGGTTTGACGAAATACTTTCCAGCCTTAATGGAAAAGCAAAGTCATACTGAAAAGGCGTTTGCACACAGGATTCGGGAGAATATCATTTGCAATGGACCACAGTAAATATGAGGCAGACCAAGAAAGCATTTCAATCTAAAGTTACACATATAAAGAAAAATCTTTAAAAATCACAGAAAATCGGGGCACCTGGGTGTCTGGGTCAGTGAAGCATTCAACTCTTGATCTCAGCTCAGGTCTTGATCTCAGGGTTGTGAGACAGAGCCCCCTGTGGGCTTCTGCGCTAGGCATGAAGCCTACTTAAGAACATCACAGAAAATTGTGCAAATGTTTTAAAAGAAAATATTCTATTTCAATTGATGGTTCTCAGTTATTATGGTAATTTTTATACAATAAATAAACCAACAGAAAGTAATCTTTTTAAAGTATGTTTTCCATGTTCTGGTCAGAAGGCTATGTCAAAAACCACAGCACATAAATCAAAACGTAATTTCAAAATAAGTTGCTTCTTGATTATAGTTTTCAATAAACAAGAAGAGAGCACATAGCCCTTTGCAGAGTTTGTAAAATCATTTTACTGTGTTCATTTATTTTTTCCCTTTCATTGTAGCTGTCCTGAAATCTCTGCACAAAATTTATTGTCTAAAAATTCTGCTCCACCCCAGGGCGCCTGGAGGCTCAGTCAGTTAAGCATCTGACTCTAGGTTCCATGGGTTTGAGCCCTGTGTCGGGCTCCTCTGAGCTGATGGTGCAGAGCCTGCTTGGGATTCTCTGTTTCCTTATTTCTTTGCCTCTGCCCCACTCATGCTGTCTCTGTCGCTCTCAAATAAATAAAGAAACTTCACAAAAATTTTTTAAAAAAAGGTTAACAATTCTGCCCCACCCCGAACAGCCGTAATACACAGGTCTCTGACCCATTCACCGCCTTGTATACCAGGGAGCCCACGAGAGACTAAATGGCCAATCCAGTTCCTTCTTCAAATATGTGAAGTGGAATCAAGGGGGAGATCAAGCACAGAAACCTCTTTATGGGGCAAATGAATGGATAGAAACATTCATAAAGCACTGATTTTTTGTCCTTATTCATAAAAGGCACCCTAGCAAGCTTAGTAATGTATGTGAAACAGACACGGACCCATCATGCTGTGACTCCATACCTTAGTGACAGTAAAACGGAATGAAAGCCGAGGGGAGATGCATATTGTATCCCATGATGCTCTGTTCCCTTCATGTGACATCCGTCCTCTGAAACCACCAGCTCCCTTCCACATTGTCCTGTATGATAGAGGGCAGTGAGGTGTGACTTGGAGTTGTAGGGATATTTTAATTTATTGTTGACCGGACTTCAAGATCCCCTAAGAGATAGAATAAGAGGAAAATTGCAGGCCAGTGACCTCCATTCCTGGGACACGTATGTCCAATCTCAATGTTGAGCCTTAGCAGATGTGCTGGAAGCCTGAGCTGGAAGCCTTTTGATGACACAGAAGCTAAGCTTGGGGCCAGGAATCAACACATCCAGCTTCTCCTTTCCGATTTATACCACAAATCATATGTCTCTTTGGTAGCCAGTGTGAGGAATTTGCCGGCCACAAGAACTCCAGCCGTCAAAGTGAGGAAGGAGAGCGCTGGTCCTAGCAAGTCTGCCATGTCGGGCTGGCTTCTCACGGGTTTAGTGCCTCCCCAGCCACTGAGGAGCCCGTGAGAGAGAGGCAGACGCCGGGGGGCACTCACTTTGGGGGCCCCTCACAAGCGCAATTTCCGTTATGACTTGGTTAATTAACAGCCTCTCCTCCTCCACACAACTGAAACCTCAGCAGACATTTGTAGACGGAAGAGTTCATGAAGAGCAGACTTCACTTCTCTTCTCACTCTTCAGTCCCCACGTCACTCTACAAATAACGGAGACCCGCCCCCATCACTGAGCGACCACGCCTTCTCTCGAAGTCCTTGAGCGGTTGAGTGTGCCCATCTGTGACTCAGTTCACACACAGGGCACGTGGCATTGCCGCCTCATTTCCTGCGTAAGCCCACTTGACAGTCTGCGTGGACAGACCATGAAGAAGGGTGTTGGCTGGCAAAGACACAAGTACAGAAAACAATGAGAAGTGGTAACGTGGGAAGTGAAATCGGAGTCGAAGCCAGATGTAGACACAGGAGAAAGAGTTGGCAGTGGAGACATTGGCATCCCCCTGCCTCATAGACACGGAGACCCCTGTAGATACACTCCAAATACTTCAGCTCCCATCATCACTGTTACCATTTCTCCCGCCCTGTTTCTACTTCCGTGTTCCCTAGTTCTGTTAATGTCCACCTTCTTCTAGGTCGTTGGGGATTTTAATTATCAGTGTTGCCTCCCACCCTTCCTTCTTCCTCAGTCTTCAGTCTCCAGCCGTTCCCCAAAAAGAAAGTCCAAGGTGTTGGTCTATGTCTCACAGCATTTCTTTGGTAATTACATTAAATTTCTTCGTGATAAGCACTTAGAAAAAACTTGGTGCAGATGAACCAAAGCCTTGTCAGATCTCCGTTTGTTTATCTTCCTCTCATCTTACTCTTCCAGCTCCTTACTTAGCAGGCTCGTTACCTTCCTCATTTTAATCTCCTCCCAGCTGACCTTTCCAAAGCCATGCTTTACCCTCCCCAGTGCTCCAACACCCCCGTCGCTGGGCAGGAAGCCTGAGCTCCTTAACCAGAGCTGTAACACCGCCTTTGACTTGGGTTGTGCCTTCACAGACTCGTCTCCGACTCGTCCCAATCCCAGCTATGCTACACCAGGTCCGTCTCTCGACCTCCGCTCCCCCCAGTTATTCTTGGTTGCCGCATCTCCAGATTCTTCCCATCTATTAGGGCCCAGCTAAAATGTCAGCTCCTCAACAAACATTTCAGACGCGTGCATCCAAGGGCAGAAGGCGAAACTCTTCACATCCTGAGCCGCTCTCCTGCCCACGCTCCTGTGACGCACACACCTCACTAATTCCACCACCGAAGCTTCCAGATCGTGCTCACACACCCGCCGTGGCCACGGCCCCCCTCGTCCGGACGCTGTTCGTTCATGAGACCTGTTCACCACGGACCGTCCTGTGAGGGTTTTCTCTAGTCCACTGCTCCCGCTCGAGGGAAGATGTTTTATTTTATTAAAAACATTAACTTGATATGGCCAAAAATGAAGGCGCATGTAGACATTTGGAAAAATGTAAGAAAACATCCATGCATTACCCACACTACCAGACTGCATTTGTCAGCATGTTGTCACGTCCTACATGCGTGTCACACGCACCTGTGGCCGTAGTTAAATATTCTCTCTCTTGTTGGGTCTTTATGTCATCCCTCATTTTTGGTACCCTACATAGCCACATGACAAATAGTCCAGCAAGGAAACTTCTGCTTATATTTACTATTAAAGCCTTGGAGTACATTTCTAGGAAAATTTTTCCTGGGCCAGACGGTGAAAACATTTTTACATGTCTTTTAGTGTTGTTTTGTTTTTGTTTTTTGAGAGGGGGCTTGTGAGCTGGGGAGGAGCAGAGAGAGGGAGGGAGGGAGTGAATCTTAAGCAGACGGCACGCCCAGCACAGAGCCCGATGTGGGGCTCAGCTCGATCTCATAGCCGTGAGACTATGACCTGAGCCAACATCAAGAATCGGGCACGCCACCAACTGAGCCACTAAGGCAACCCGCATTTTTATAGTCTTAATACCAATGTTTCTATCAAGCGAAAACGACCATTTCACTTGCCCACAATGAAAAATGATTTTTTTATCTGCTTACAATGTGCAGAATAAATTCCAGCTCCCGAGCATGCTGTTCAAAGTATCTATTTTCCTTATGTTTGAAACACTGGGAAAGTGTTACAGAAAAATAAAAGGGCTGAAGAGTAGCTTGCTGTGACCCAAGATGTGAAAGACGTCTACTGAAAAATTGGTGTATATTTCTATAATTTCACTCTGAAACAGAAATATATACACTTTTATCTATTCATTGATCTATTTATTGAATTACTTCTACACAAATAGTATCATGTCCTAATATATTCTGAGCATTATTTTCTCAGTTAACAAATTTAGTCAACGCATTAGGTCCTTTCCTGTATTCCGCCTCATTCATGTGGCACCACACATTTTTCCATTGCCTGATTACGCTATCGTTTATGTAACCCACACCCTGTCGGGGTGTTTGGGTTGTTTTCAGTTTTTCACTGTGATCAGCCATGCTGTGTATGCACATTTCCATTTTTATGGCCATTTCGAAATTGCTTTTCAAAGGAGTAGCTATGGCCTCCACCCATGGATGAGAAGGAAGGGTCCCCACGTTTTCACTGAAACCAGATGAAGTGTCTTAATCCTCGTCAATCCGGCAGGAAGAGAAACTGTCTCTACAACATTTTGTTTCTTACATTTATTTGTAGCTTTTATTTTTTGGTGTGTTTGACATATTTATGTGTTTAGTCATGTCTGTCTCTTTGCTTTTACTTGAATTCCCTTCCTTATTTCCCTCTGCCTGACAAGAGCCCTCCAAGACATCTTGAGGCAGACGTGGACACATGCCTCTCTCTGACCTGAAGCTGTACCCGTACCCGTCGGAGCTGTGATGCGGCATTGCCGTGGGAATGGGCTCCCGGTTCCTCACGGACCTCTGTCTGGAAGGGGGTTCTGTCTGAGCCTGGAGAGACCCCGGGTGTGCTCACAGGGGGGCTTCCTGGAGCACCACTGCCATAATTAAGACGTGGGCATGTGGCAGGGCGCCTGGGGGCTCAGTCGGCTGAGGGTCTCACTCTTGATTTTGGCTCAGGCCATGATCTCACGGTTCTTGAGTTCAAGT
Source organism: Mungos mungo (assembly GCA_004023785.1). Lineage (NCBI taxonomy): Eukaryota > Metazoa > Chordata > Mammalia > Carnivora > Herpestidae > Mungos > Mungos mungo. The sequence goes on from PISW01004368.1 coordinate 38,550, forward strand.
CCTGCATCAGGCTCTGCATTACCAGTCCAGAGCCTGCTTGGGATTCTCTCCCCCTCTCTCTCTGCCCCTCCCCTTCTCTCTCTTTCTCTGTCTCTCTGTTAAAGTTAATCAGCTTAAAAATAAAGATGTGAGAACGTGGCCATGCGCTCGTGGGGAGCAGGGCGTAACACAGACTTGTCGAACCGCCGTGTTGCACACCCACAGCCAATGTGACGCTGTGTGTCCTCTAGCCTCCCACAAAAATAAATATAAGTAAACACACACGCACACGCACCTTAAAAATGAAAGGTAGAAACAAACTACCTTTTAGTAGAGGGCTAGAAAAATAAGCAATTACCCTTACTTTCAAAGTGAAGGAACAAAATCTACATTTTTCGGTGTGAAAACCTTTCATGTAAGTAGCACCGAATGTAAAAAGCAGCTTGAAAATGGTCCAGGACGTCCACGCCAACGTGAGCTCCCTTACGCAATCAGCACTCAGTGCACAAAACAGGACCAGAGATCGGGGAGACGTGTGCCTGCACACACGGAACTGATGGAAATGTGAGGCGGGGAAATGCACGTGGGAACGGCCCGTCCACATGTTGGAAATGTGCGGTGAGCAGAACAGACCAGTGAGTGGGGAGAAGGGGCGAGTGGCCTTACGTGTAAGGTCTTATTTTCGGAGAGGATCTGAGGGCGTGGAGGCAGGTGGGCAGAGAGGCTGCTGCGGCCGCTACTTCGCTCCAGGTTAAAATTACTGTGTGTCAGACGTCTGCAAGCTACACCACACGGTTCACACTTCGCACACGGTGAGCTGGAGTTCCCTTTGAATATCTAGTATGCAGAAAAATCGCTGAGATCCGTGCGCCGTGTCTTCCTGTATAATTTATTAGGATTTTTGACTTGATTTTGTGCAACCCAGCAAAGGCGAGACTGGAAACCACCCGGTCAGGAATGGGGGACTTGATTTAGTACCTTAGCTAAGCTCCTTCTCGGGGCTGTTTGCACTGCCTGGCGGCAGCCCTGCCTGCAAGACTGAGCTTTCCACACGCAGAGGGTTTTTACGTTGCTCTCAGGATTGTCTGTAAATCTGATAGAAGTGGATTAAAATGTGATCCAGAACGGATTTTGTGTGACACCTCCCTGCCTTCGTGTTGGTATTGCAGATAATGTATTTTTCGGAAGGTGAAATGTATAGAAACACAGCAGAGGAGGAGACGGGTCAGCGGCCAGCCGGCATCTCCGTGCTGGACACGCAGCCCTTCAAGTGTTTCTCTCGCTCGGATCCTACCTCCTAGTGGGATCGCACGGACGCCCCATAAACGTCAGACAGGGATTAGCTTAAAGCAAAGCAATATCAAGCTCGCCTTTGATTTGTGAGCCCGAGAAAGCTTTGAATCATGAACAGAACAGACAGTCTCAGAGGGAATCATTTCATTGTTTCACCCTTAATACGCGGCTCTGCCTAGATCTTGGCCGCTTGGGTCCGTCCCAGACAGAGGGGTCCTCGGGGGCCCCGGGGGGCTCACGCCCAGGAGCCCGACCCCCTCCCCAGCGGTCAGGTAACACTGTGCACGCACGTCCGTGGGTTTGGGCAAACGGGATGCGCCGGCGTGCATTCCGTTGGTGCTCAGTGTTCTCGGCGGACGAGTGTTCTTCCGAGTAAGTGTGTGAGCTCTGCTCTCTCCCACAGCCTGCACTTCATCGTCTTTGACACGGAGACGGCCCACGACATCCTGAAGGTGTGGGACGGCCCCGTGGACGGCGGCATCCTGCTGAAAGAGTGGAGCGGCTCCCTGCTCCCCGAGGACGTCCACAGCACCTTCAGCTCGCTCAGCCTGCAGTTCGACAGCGACTTCTTCATCAGCAAGTCGGGCTTCTCCGTCCAGTTCTCAAGTAGGTGACGGCCGCCCTCTCCCGTACCCTCGCGGCACGTCTGTGCCGCCAAGTCAGAGCTCGGTGTGGGTTCTCAGGCCTCCCCGCGGATGGAGGGACTTTCTGTTGAGCATGACGTGAAATTTGGAAAACATGTATCAGGAGAAACGTTTGTTTTAGGGAATGCTGTTCGTTAATCAGGAAGGGGTAGGCAGTGGATCGCATCGGTTACATGAAAAAAGACACACATGATCTTAAAGGCTGGACTTCCCTAGGGAAACCGGGGCCCACGACAGATGCGGGTCTCTACCCGCGTGTCAGAGTCCCCTCTGGTGCCCCCGCAAACCAGAACCACCCCAGGGCCCCCTGACTGTGCTGTGAGGTCCCCACGGAATGGAGCCGCTCCGGGAGTCCTGTCAACCGCCCTGCCTAGAAGTGCCCTGGCTCTCCTCCTGCTCCGGGCCAAGGTCTCAAGTGCCTCACGTGAGACGGCAGTCCCCGGGGGCTGGCCCGCGGGACACTCGTGCGCACGTTTGCGCTATCACCTCCTGAGAGATAGGTCCCGCCTTCGATTTTGTTTACTTGTCCAGCCCATTTTTACTGAGCATTTCCCAAGAAGGAAGGAGGGAGCATATTTTGTGGAAGTTGCACGTTTGAGGGCCCTTCAGGTGGCACCATGGAGGGGTCACATACCTGGCAGCACGCCGGCCAGCCGTGGGCATAAAACAAGTGGAGTTCACACGTGAACCCCGTCCAGCCCGCCCTACCCCGGGCGGGTCACTGCGAGCCGTATTTAGGATTTCCGTGAGAAAGTGGACTTGGCTCCGTCGAATGTTTTAAAAAGTTGCTCATAAAAATGAGATTATCATCTGTGCAATATTTTCTCAGATTTCACTGCGCTCCAAGGGCAGTAATTTGCAATACTTTGCAAACATGTGCTGGATTTTTCACTGGTCTGTGGTAAAAACATCAGAGGTAAGTTGGTACCGCTAATGTAGCTTGGGGGGAAATGTCCTTTATTTTCGTATTTTTGCTCCTTATACTTTTCATATGTTGATGTCTAGGAAGTGGTCAACGTGAACACGTCCACTGAGGTTCCTACGGACATGAAACTTGCTTATTTTTGGTAAAGTCAGTGTTCCAAGTGCTCTAGTTTGACCCATGTGAAAGTATCAATTCTATGCCTACAAGTGTGTGACTCTTGGCGACTTCACGTGGTTTGACCAGACCCTCGCACAAGAACTTTCCCTCCTCCCCCTTTCCCAGCTAACAAGTCCCTGAGTCTGGTAATCTTTGAGAAATTCCATGTTGGGGCAAAAATACTGTTGATTCTGAGGTTCTTTTCTTAATGGGTTTCTGAGAGCTTGTCTTTAAAACTCTATAAGAAGGAAAAAAAATAAGAGATAAAACTTCTCTTGTCATAATTTAGAAAAATCTGTCCTGGACTCTGACTTGGGTTTCTCTCTTTACCTCTAAAGATTCATGACTGACCCTCTATCTCCTTTATTGCTCTATCTGTGAATTGAAGATATTATGCCAGTGCCTGAGGACATTTGCACTTAACCCGATATCCTGTGTTGGACATTTTCTCTTTGCCTTTTTAGATTATTCTCTGCCGTTGCTTGGGCTCCTCCCTGACCTAGAGGGACATGCATGCACTGGGCCTTCTCTCTTATCTGGACCCATCCAGTGGGGAGCTCTGGGGGGAAAGAGAGACAGACCATAGAGTGTGGCCAGGGGTCTGATGCACCCTGGTCCCTTTGCGTCAGGTTCCCTGGGCCTGGCTACGTCCCTCAACCGAAGCTCGCTGCCCTTCTCAGGAAGCTATGCCCAACCACGTTCTTCTCCAGATGGTTCTAACAAATTCCCAGTAACCACACCTCTACCTGGGATTAACCGTTTAAGGAAACCCTCTCAAATAATCCTCTGGGAAGTGTGCGATAGGTTTTGGGTTGGATCCTTATTTAATTGGAAATAGGTTTACAGTTCTATAAGCAAAGTGTATGAAATGGTCAAGGGTGTGTTGCACTCTATCAGTTACTAAAACAAATTCCATTTCTCATTTTTCTAAAGGAGATGATATCCAGTTCAAGCTCCCATGCATTAAGGTAGATGAGAAGCCCATCTACTTTACAAAGCCCCCTCCCCTTCTGTGGTGGGTGGGAAGTCAGGATATTTTCTGTGAGGGGAGTAGGAAAGACCAATCCCTCTCTGCCCTTGGTCTTACCTTCACGCTTGCCTCCCATGTGGTTCTGCTCTCTGTGGGTGCTGCTCTTGCCCTCGGTGGCCACGCAGATTCGTCTCATGTGGGCTCTGTCTGTGGACCACGGGCTGGAACAGAGCCTAGATGCTCTGTGAGCTTTCCAGCAGAGTCTACCGTTTCTGGGACACCAGTGGGAGTGACTCAGCGGGACGCGAGTCTCTGAGAACTTGATGAAAAGTTGACTCCTAGACCTGCTTACCCTAGACGTAAGAGGCAGAACTTGCCCAGGGCCTGTTCGACGTCAGCAAAGAAGTTTCCTAAAACCCCTCGGTCAGATAATAAAACTGACACTCCCATGTTCCAGGAGTGTGTCACCACCAGCACCCGGGACATGTGGTCAACCACCCTCACCCATGACCAATGTGCCACCCTCCTTCTCTGCAGTGCTGGGGCCTGCCTTTCCTCAACAGAGGCTCCACTGACAAAACAGACTTAAGCTGGAGTCTTTCTAAACCGAAGGCCGGAATTTCCTCAAAATGTGCAAAAGAGCCCATCCCTCCAGCCCCAAAGGGGTTGTTCCTCTTCTGTCAGTGAGGAGGAAACGTCCATAAATTTTTATCTATGATCTTGAGACTTGATGTATAAGTTATATTGTTTTACCGTTCATAAGTAAGCTAATGTTAAAATCTGAAGGATTAGCACCACACCGTGATTTCAAAATAAAATGTTAAATGATAGAACTGAAAAAACATGTTTCCCTCATGTAATTGATGCCAAGTGTAAGCACCGTTGCCAGGCCAAAGTGCCATTGATTCAATAGTACTAAGAGTTTTCTTGATAAGCCATGTTAAGTTGGTAGTGGCCAGTAGGATGTGAGCTAAGAATTACAGGGTCACTGAGTTCTTGGAGGGAAAAAGCTTACTTGGGCATTGGTTTTCATTGGTATGTACGTCATCAGGTTTAAATAAGTTTAAAGCATAAGAACGTGACATCACTGTCACTGTGCATCTCACACATGTAACGCCATACTAAGTTGGAGTGTTTCAATTTTGACGATATCTCTGTTCTCAAAACACCTCTTCAATACTCTGGTTTCTCTTCAGATCGCATAAATCCTTTGCCTTTTCAAAACACCTCTTCAACTGCTTCCCGTCTTTCTTTCTTAGTCTTCTTTATTCCACTGGTCACTTTCTTGTGGCCTCTTTTGTTGTTTCTGTTTTTGTTTTTGTTTTACCATTGTACTGTTCTTTAATTTTATGTGTAATTTACTCTATTTTTTAAATTTAAATCCCAGTTAGTTAATAGATAGTGTAATAATGATTTCAGGAGTAGAATTTAGTGATTCATCACTTACCTAGAACACCTAGTGGTCATTCCTACAAGTGCCCTCCTTCATGCCCATTACCCAATTAGCCCACCCCCCACCCAGCACCCTGCCAGCAACCCTCAGTTTGTTCTCTGTATTTAAGAATCTCGTATGGTTTGTCTCCCTCTCTGTTTTTATCTTATTTTTGCTTCCCTTATGTTCATCTGTATTGTATCTTAAATTCCACTTAAGAGTGGAATCATAGGATATTTGTCTTTCTCTGACTGCCTTATTTTGCTTAGCATAATACACTGTAGGTCCATCCATGTAGTTACAAATAGCAAGATTTCATCCTTGGTGATCCCTGAGTAATCCTCCATTGTGTATCTACGCCACATCTTCTTTATCCATTATTCGGCGATGGACATCGGGACTCTCCGCATGCTTTGGCTATTGTCGATAGCGCTGCTATAAACATTGGGCTGCACGTGCCCCTTCAGATCAGCACGCCCGTGTCCTTTAGATAAATACCAAGGAGTGCAACTGCCAGGTCCTAGCAGTGTTCTATCTTTATCTTCTTGAGGAACCTCCACAGCGTTTTCCATAGAGGCTGCACCAGCTTGCGTTCCCACCAGCAGTTATTGCGACCCCTTTTGTTGGTTTTCCTCTTTCTGCCCTCAGACGTTAATGGCTGGATATCTCTAGCCTGGCACCACGTGTTTATTCCTGTCAATACTCACGCCTTGGGTTTTATCAGCCAACCTTCCAAACCCTGTGTCCTGAGCATCCCCTGCCTGCTTGCCAGTGGTCCCTGCCTTCATGTGGGGATACCGAGTGGGCAACACGGTGCCCAAAACTTGACCGCACTAAGCCGGTCCTCTCCCAAACCTGATGTCCTTGAAGGCTCCCTGTGTGGCCAATGGCAGCTCCATTCTGCTAGTTGCTCAGGGCAAAAACCTCCGAAGTCCGTTTTCTAGAAACCTCTTTATCTCACACCCACATGATGCAGCAGCAAATCCAGTAGGGTCCATATTCAACACCCCAAGTCCACCCGGTGCCCTCAGCCAGTGCACTTACCACCGTGGGCTAAGTCCTTTGGGATTGGGCTGAGTCACCGTGCCTTCCTCTCTCCTGCTCGTGTCCCTTTACTAACTTCCCTGAGCACAAGAACCAAGATGAGTCTTCATAAAGGCTGTAACGTCCTCTGTGCCCACTTTCCCTAACCCACAGGTTCACGGTCTGCCTCCATCACTGCCCTCCATCCCCTCAAACCCCTTGTAAGGAAGCACTCCGGCAGGACGCCACGCCTCCCTCGGGATGCCCCCACGTGGTGTGTGTTCACTTTACACACTTACATACACGCCCTTACCTCTTTACTGGCTTAATGGACCCGAGTGTGACCACACCACCTTTGAAGATTCCTTTAGCGGAATGAGTCATTTGTGACTCAGCAGTCTCCAAATCCGACACCCAGGCGTCTGCCAAAGTGCTATTGCGTCACCTGTGACCGCTCTGTTTGCTGCTACTGGACTCAGTTCCCGGAAGGCAGACTGCGTTTGTATTGCTACAACCTGGGGTGTAACTAGTGGCTAAAAAGGATTTGCTAATTGAGCATGCTTGAAAATGTCAGGATGGCTTCAACTGTGTGACAGACACTGCATGTCACCTACGGAAGGTGCTGTGTTTTGCGTTAACTTTTGCTTCATTCAAAACTTTTAATAGGCAAGACCTTACTGATAAATATTTAAGGACTAATTTTAATAATAAAGGTTCATTTTTTCCCTCCCAGATTAGTTTTTACTGAATGTTGATAGCTAAGACAAATTCTCTTTAGTGTTTATTATTAGAAGAATAATGGCCACTATAGACTGTGTTTTGACTAGTCAAGATCACATTATACAGATTCAATAAAAGGTAGACATCTTTGTTGACCATTTCAGTTATGATTAATTATACCTTTATCCTTTTTTATTTTTTTAATTTTTTAATGTTTTTAATTTATTTTTGAGAGACAGAAGGAGACAGCATGAGTAGGGGAGGGTCAGAGAGAGAGGGAGATACAGAATCCAAAGCAGGCTCCAGGCTCTGAGCTGTCAGCACAGAGCCCGACGCGGGGCTCAAAACCACAAACCGTGAGATCATGACCTGAGTGGAAGCTGGACGCTCAAATGACTGAGTCCCCCAGTCACCCCACCTTTATTTATCCTTGATTGCTTAATTTCTTTTACCATTTAGAAACCAGGCAGAACATTTTAATTTTATAAAACTTAATGCCCATTTTTAAAATGAGCCCAGTATAATCTATCATATGATCAATTTTATTATCTCATTAAATCACGATCATTTTTCCCCCTGCTCTAAAATAACCTTGGGACAGGGACAGCTGTTTACTGAGGGTGTCAGAAAAAGCACTTGCCTGGCCTCAGCCCCGCATGTCTGTGTCTCACGGCTGGGCCACAGGGTGTGTGCACCCCACACTCCCCATGTGTATTTACTACACTCCCCTAGAAGGAGCTTTTCTGCGCTAGGAAATGAGCTGTTGAGGCTCCCAAGATACTCACACCCCATTAAAGGCCCGCTGTCCCGCCAGTCGGCCCGTCATGTGAGACACGAGAACACGCATTGACTCGTGCAATTACGCTAATTGTAATCAGCCTAACATTTTTCGTTAAAGCTTAATTACCATTTAATCATTCTTAAATGCAAGAAAATGGAGTTCAGCACACAAAACTGACCTTTGCTCTGGGGGTTAAGTGAGCCTCAGCTGAGCCCTCCGTGGTCTCTACCGCCCGCTCTGCCTTCCAAGGGCAAGCGGCTCCGAGGGAGCTGGCATCTCCAATTTCGTGAGATCGATTTCTTCGTAAATAACGGCCGTGACTTAGCGGCTACATGACATCTCTTCCTAATTTGCTTTATTGAAAGGTAATTTAATACATACAATTTCAGGTAAAAAAAAAAATCATTCACTGTCTGTAATGAGAGAGGCCGTTGGGGCTGCCAGTCGCTGAATGGGCTGGGACGCTGTCATGGGGGAGACCCCGCCAGGAGCCCTGGGTCCGCGGGCCAGGTGTCCATGACGGCAGCACACAGCAGGTGCAGCTGTGACCACTGACCCTCTCTGCTCGCCCAGAGCTTTCCCCCTGGGTCCGCGGGCCAGGTGTCCATGACGGCAGCACACAGCAGGTGCAGCTGTGACCACTGACCCTCTCTGCTCGCCCAGAGCTCCCCCCTGGGACCGATGGCCAGGTGTCCATGACGGCAGCACACAGCAGGTGCAGCTGTGACCACTGACCCTCTCTGCTCGCCCAGCGCTCCCCCCTGGGACCGATGGCCTCTCACACACGTGGACTGTGAGCGGCTCGAGGAGGAAGAGTGGTACTCAGCTTCGATGAGCCGCGCCCGGCAGACGCAGAGCCCGTGGACTGCACTGAGGGGGTGGCAGATGCCAGCTGGGCTGAGGCTCTGAGTCCCATAGTCCATGCAAAGCTGGCATTTTAGCCGTGATTCGTTTTTTTCTGATACCAACAAGATGGGTAAGAAAAGGAAAGGAGAGAAACAGGACAGTTAAATGACACCTTTGCTGTTTGTGAGACTTTATCTTGTTTCCTCCAGTTTTATTGAAATATAATACGGCGCTGTAGGCGTTTAAGGTGTACAGCCTGGTGATTTCCTGTGTTAAGTTTTGCAGACTGATTAGCACCTTCGTTTTTTCTAACACCTCTATCTCATCGTGTGATCACCATTGTTAGTGGCGAGAACACGTAAGATGTTCTCCCTTAGGAAGGCTCATGTATATAATACAGTACTTTTCACTATGGTCACCACGCATCAGATGCCTAGAATTCCCTTATTTTGTGACTAGAAGTTTGTGCCATTTGACCAACATCCTCCCATTTCCCGCATTCTCTAGCCTGCCGTAACTACCTTTCTATGATTCTATGATGTGCCTTTTTTTAGATTCCACCTATGTGATGTTGCGCAATATTTGTCTTTGTCTGATCCATCTCACTTAACATAATGGCCTCAATATCATCTGTATTGTCACAAACGGCAGGATTTCCTTCTTTATTAAAACTAAATAGTGTTCCATTATGTGTCTATATAGATAGATACAGAGGAGGGAGAGACAGAGGCAGATCTAAGCGGGATTACATCTTATCCATTCATCTGTTCAGGGACACTTGGGCTGTTTTGTGGTCTCTTGTGAGTAATACTGCAGTGAACATGGGGTGCAGGTATTTATTCAAGATCCTATTTTAATTTTCTGTGGATAAGTGCCCCATAGTGAGAATGCTGGCTTGTATCGCAATTCTGCTTTTTTAGTTCTTTGAGGAACTTCCGTTGTTTCCCACGGTGGCCGCATCCATTTATATTCCCACCCACAGTGCACAACGGCTCCCTTTTCTTGAGGATGCCTCTTTGATGCTTGATATAAAAGAGGATATCAACATTCTTCTACAGAACCACCATCTGGAAGGTCGTCTGGAACTGCCTTTCTGCGAACATAGATCCTACCCATGCTCAAAGCTCACTGATCAGACCTCAGGCGGCAGTGATGTCTGTGGGCACCCACGGCGTGCCGACCCTTCCCCAAGACCTTGGACATGTGATTCCCCACCATCGCAAGCTCTGAATCAACACATGGTCTATTAAGCAGACTTATGCAAACTTAATTTAAGGAAAGGGAAATGCTCCCAAATTTAATAGACCCAACTATCACAGTGTCTTTAAAAACATGCCATTCAAAAGTAAGTCGAGTCAGGACTGAGAGCATGGAAAATGCAAATCACCGTGGCGGTAAATGTCGAGATTAGCCACCTCATCACACCCCACCTGTGGTAAGGATTACCCTGGGCCTCCCCACGTGTGCGGTGCCGTAGGTGTAAGACTTTCACAGCGATGAATTTGACCGTTCGTTTGTTCACTCATGCGTGGATCCATTTTGTCACCATGTATTGACCCTTTCCTATTATGTCTCTGATCTGCTGCTGGTATTGGAGACCCAGAGCTGTGGAAGGCAGAAACTGCCCCAGGCATTAAAAATGGTAGGAGAAAGGCAATCGGACAAAGTGTGGGGTTACCACGCCCCAGAAACACCGTATGTCTTTCATCAGCAGTCCCGCACACCTCTGGCTCCCACAGCTACTCTCCGTGCCTGTGCCCTCCATGGATGACCGTCCAGCACTGGTTCTCAGCTCCCGTCTTCTACCCTTTGGTCTTCCCCACTGCATTCCCCTAGCTCTTCAGATGCACACTGGTCACGCTTCACCGAAAACTTGAAAAGTTAAGTTGAAGCCTTTCTCTCTTCTACTCTGGTATCGATCTATCTCCACCCTCTCCACCCCCATGTACTTCATTCCTTTGCTTCTACTGGGGCATCAAGGCTGTTGCTTTCTCCCTCCTCCCCCTCCCTCTTAACTTATGAGTCCTCTTCCCTATCAGAGCAATGTCTTCCTTAGACTCTCATGATCTGCGGGACCCTTATCTTAGGAGCTTCCTGCCATAGTCCCGTCTCATTCTCGTGCAGCCTGGGGGAGCTCCTGACAGGAGCCACACGAGCTGGCCGCCTCTCCACCAGATATGTCGGCCATCGCCTCACCAGGGCTCAGCTGTGGTAACTTACTTGTCTGGCGAGCTCTTGTCCCCACTCACTTTATCATTTGTCAAACTTCACCACTTTCCTCCAATCATCAAACTGGTCATATTCTCTTTGACATACTAATGACTTCAAATCATGCCTCAACAAAGTCAAAGCCATCAGAAGGCTGCCTTCTGCTTCCCTCCTATAGACATACAAGCCTGTTCTTCCCTCAGTTTCCTCTCTCCGGTGACCCAGAATATCAGCCCCTTCTCCTGAGCAAGGCTCAGCCTAACTCAGGATATCCCCACAGCTGCCACAGGGGAGCTTGGCCTGTGTGTTGACCTCTTTCTTTCCTTAATTTCGCCCTTCACTCTCCCTGACTCCTTACTTCTGGTATAAATGCTCAAATCACAATATAGAATTTGTATGTAAGACGACCTTTTCCACCTTTGGGGTTCACCCCATTCCTCTTCTCCCACCAGAACGGAACCTTACCGCTCGGTCGCATCGTGACAGCCAGTGTCAAGGTGACCTGGATGGGACCTTCATCATATAAGCCACCACAGCAGCCGGGTCTCCACCAGCACCAGGCTCGGTCCAAAGTGCCATTCAGGGGCCTGCTATTCTGTTGAACTTGTATTTGAGAAAGGCCAGCTGGGCAGAGAGCAAATCTGATCACATAAACACCTGCTTGAAAACTACTCTAGTTTTTCGTTGACACGACAAATTCTGTCACATGACCTGGAGTTGGTCAACATCCAGCTTCTGTCTCCCTCTGTCTTCCACTCCTGGTTTCCATCAAACCCTTTTCTCTTGTTTTCAGACCTTCTCTTGGCTGTTCCCTTGGCTGACACTACCTCACCCCTCCAACCACTGTCTTCATTTTACAAGTCGTAATGAAATGCACCCTCTTTTAGGAGATTCTCTGAACCCAATCCATAGCTAAGAATCCATCTTTCTGTGATTTTTACCATTTCCCCTTCATAACACTCACCACAAAGTATTTTTACAGTTTCTGGTTGTTCCTGAGCACCTGGTACTGGGAGGTCATAGATATTTGGCACTAATTATCGCATTTACTGTCTGTCTCGCATTCGACACATAATAGTTTTTTGCCTTTATTTTTGTCTCCTTTTCTGTATATATGTCTGTGTTTTCTGCTTTTTTTTTTTTTTTTTTTTTTTTTTTTTTTTTTTTTTTTTTTTTTTTTTTTTTTTTTTTTTTTTTTTTTTTTTTAGTTCTTGGTTCTGGTGAGACTGAATTTTCTAAATGAATTATTTTTTAAATATTTCTCCTTTAATATTCAATCTTCAGAAGTGCTCCAGTTCTACCCAGGAGATGTGTGTCAAACTGCATTTTAAAGCAACTTAAAGTAGAGCTCCCCGAATAGCTCGCTGAGGCCGTTGGAAGACCGTGCGCGGTGCGGATCAGAGTAACATGCTTGGCAGCACTTAGCGTTGTTGAAAAGGCTACAGGCTTTCCAGTTGCTAGCGATCCTATCACCAAGCACATGGAGGGGGGGAAAGATGTACATATATGATCTTATTGTATAAATACATAGTTTTTATGATACCTTTACATATATAAATTACACATGTATAATTTAAGCATAAGACTGATTTGAACTTGACAACTGCATGATCTCACACACACACACACACACACACACACACACACACGATTTTTAGAACAGCCGACACACAGGCGTGGTTTTCTGTGCACAAGAGAACAGCCGGCTGGGGGCTCAGCCCTGTCTTCACCAGTGGTGTCGACTTCAGCATGGAAGTCAAACTCATTAGCGATAATTTCCATGGTAATGAGGCTTAATTAGGACATAATGCTGTTTTTTTCCACCACGCACTTTTCATGAGGACTGTACTCAAAGGTAGGGAAGATAAAAGCATCTTGACTTAGTGCTTTTCTCCAAACGTAAGGGATTGCAAGCTTCTGTTCCCAGTTCTAGAAGCAGACTCGAGGGCGGTATTACGTGATAAATGATGTCGTCTGCGGTTCTGAAGTTAGACTCTTCCCTCTCTTTGGTCCCTTGCCTCTCATCACTCAGTTCAAACTGACTGGTACTTGGCAAGAAAGCAGACAGCGAATGTGGATTTGACTTCAAAATAGGAAAAGGTAGTAACAAAGTTAAGTATCCCTTTATCATGCTAATGATAGGATGCCAGAGCTTTGCAGTGAGGCTGAGGTTTCTAGGACATATGGAAAGTGTTCATCAGGCCTTTGCAATCAATCAATAATAGACAGATTTGCAAAACTCTCTGTGAAAAGCTTGACAGTAAGCATTTCCTCTCTTCCAGTCTGTCAGACGCAGCAGGTCATCGTTCAGACCTGATAGAAATCTGAGAGCCAGACGAGCCATGATTCCTTGTGTCAATAGAGGTTTTGAAAAGGATCTTTGCAGGGTGAGGGGTGAGGGTTTAATTTTGCTTCTGTTTTTGATATAAAGAACCTAAAATCACTTTCATTAACTGAATGAAGGGTTCTTCAGTGCTGTGAGGATGCGAACCACAGCCAAGATTGTACGTTATACTATTAGGTATGAGGTGGCTTTACTTTTTTATTTTTTAATTGTTTTAAGCATATTTATTTTGAGAGAGAGAGAGAGAGCTGACACCGCACAGACCCTAATGTGGCACTCGACCTCACCGACTGTGAGATCACAACCCGAGCCAACATGGAGAGAGGGATGCCTACCGACTGAGCCCCCCAGGTCCCCCCAGGTGGTTTTAAACATAACTTTAAAGAGAAAAGTATTTCTGAACTTTAAAGGACAGCATGCTTGGTTTCTCATATGTTTCTGTCTTTGACGTGAGGGAAGAAAAAGTGCTGAATAGTCTAATTCTCTCCGAGAACTCACAGTCCCCTCCTCAGAGGGGGTGAGCTCACTTCACGCCGCAGCCCTAGGTGCTTAATTAGGACAAGTGGTTCTTGAATCATTGCGAACACTATGAGTCTGTTATATTTTTAGGGCTTTTATTAAAAAGTTTCAAAGTACTTTCTTTAGATGGTCTAAGTTTTACAACTATATGATATCCAAAGCTCAAAAATATAGTTTCATAACTAACAAGTAGATGTTGGAACATTTGTTTGCAAGAAAAAGAAAACTGATCTGATTTTAGATATTGCCTAAATTGGACATTTATTCTATGCCAGCAATATTCTCTATCCAATAATTGATTATGAGTCTTTTTGAGCTAATTTAAAAAGTTAATTTAAACAAGTTAGTTTAACATAAGCATTGTATTATAAAATACAAATAGGAGAATTAGAATCCAGCTATAAAATTTGATTAAGCAAGGGAAAAAGGGAAGAGAGTGACACATATATTAAAATTGAAAATTTGTGGGATGGGAAATCCAATGCACTGGTTAATAGTTGAAATAACATTTCTTAAATTATTCTATTTTCATTTAATCAGCATAAAACATTTTTATGGGATTCAGGCTGAGCTTTGCTCCAATGAAATACACATTCCTTTCTGTGCAAAATCAAAGTGATTGATTTATTTCTGATGCCTATTAAGTCCTTTTAATTGTAGAATTCAATTTATACTTGTGTTTGATGGATATATTCTTGACATATTTTCATACCTATTCAGCACTTGTTAAGTATAAATATCATAAGGCAAATTTTCCACTTTTGAAATATTGTGACACAGAACTCTTGAGTGGGAGATCAGGAGTATTTAGTGTTTTCTTATAATGTCACTCGTGCTGTCTACACATCTGTTTTAATACCTGTACTTCTGTCAATGGCCTGCAATCTCCCGTGCTTTCAGAGGTTCCGACATGTCTGTCCAAGGAGTCCTTGTGCTTTGATTTAGTTTTCCTCTCTGCTGGCTCACAGTAACAGCCCTGATAGAGCCTCGTGGGTAGATACGAATGGTGTTCCCTGGAAAGCACTTTTCCGTTTGGTTTAGTTTGGTTTAGTTTGTTGTTGCTTTGTTGTTGTTGTTGATTCCAAGAGGAAGTGTTGTCTCAGGAATGGACAAAAATGCCATCGTAAAGGGTCCATCTTCAAATTTGCTGATACGTACCAAGAATTTACAATCATGAAACCCGTATTGCTTTGTGCCACGAAGAAACACTGACAGATACGTGATTTTTGTGTTGAGTCCAGATAAATTTTTAATCCCTTTGTATTTGGAAATGAAAAGTGTATAAAAATAACTTCGGGCTTGTATTCATTGTCATTCAAATGAGCATTACTATGTATATATAATTTTTTACATTAACGTTTTTCTTCAGAATTAATTATAAACTCACACACACTTGTGAGACATAAAACAGAGAGAGTCCATGGATCCCTTCCACAGTCTCCCCCAAATGGAACACTTTGCTGAGCAAGAGGACAGATCCCAGTTAGGGTGGTGGCGTTGGTGGAGTCAGTAAACAGAGCGTTCGCCACCAAGAGGGGGCCTCTGGACGCACCCGAGTACTCACCCATCCCCCCTGCGCTCACTCCATCTTATGCCCACAACCGTTCATCTGTTCTCCGTTGCTGTAACTTTGTAATTTCAAGAATGTTATATGCAAGGAGTCATGGCGCATTTGATATGGACTCCGCACTCAGCCCGTTCTTCGGAGAGTCGCCCTGGCTATTGTCTGTATCCACAGTTATTTCTTTATATTGCTGAAGAATACTCCACGGAATGGGTGTACTCACTTGTCTAATCATCCACCCATGGAAGGGTATCTGGGTTATTTCTAGTTTGGGACTATGACGGATATAGCGCTATAAACATTCACGCACAGGTTTTTGTGTGAACATAACTTTTCATTTCTCTGGGAGAAATGCCCAGAAGTCTAATTTCTGGGTTGAATGATAATTGAATGTTTAGATCTTAGCGGCCAAAAGATTTTCCAGAGTAGCTGAACGATTTTACATTTCCACCAACGATGCGTAAGGGATTCTGCTGCTCTGAATCCTCCCTCGCGTCTGAAGTCGTCCGAGTGTATACATGTAAACATAACAGTAGACAACATTAGCTCTGCTCACAGAGATCCTGCAGTCCGCTAAGAGCTAATGATTAAGTGTCCTTTCACGTGCTTATTCCTCATCTGTATATTCTCTTCAGTGGAATGTTGCCTGATGCCTTATGCCCATTTTCATTAGATTATTTTTCCCATCTTGAGCATCTTTATGTATTTTAGATACTAGTCCTTTGTCAGATCTGTGGCTCTCAAAAATTTTTCTCCCAGGATATAGCCGTTCTGTTTAACCTCCTAACAAAATCTTTCACGAAGGGAAGTTTTCAACTTGGATGATGTCTAATTTATAAACTTTTCCTTTTATGGATCATACCTTTGTTTTCATGTCTAAATGCCCTGCCCTCCATCCTGAAGATTTTCTAAAACTTTTGCAGTTTTACCTTTTCAATGGGAATACTTTTCTTGTAAGGCATAAGACTCAGGCCAAGGGCCACCACCCCCCTTTTTTCCCTCTTGTGTATTGCTCCAGCACCGTGTGTTATGTCTGAAATAGTTCTTTCCCTGTGCACTTGAGCAAGCATTACCTCCATTCTTGGAAGGGGGATTGGTCTCTGTAGAACACCTATCTCCAATTATTGAAGGACTCTCACATTTTCAGAAATGAAATGTGTTGAGACATAATTAGGTGGCACTTTGTAGAACTTAGACCCACATTCTTTCCTTTAGGGTCTGGACTTCAGTGAACATACCCCAGGAGATGAGTTAAGATTTCTCTTTCTCTGTATTTTCTAAACCTTTTCCAGCCACTTAGGCATTGAATCACATGTAAAAGAATTCCACCTGCTGGTTAGTGTTTATCCTACAAAATACAAAGAATGTGACCATTGGGAAGATTTCCCTATTCGTGCCTAGGATCTAACTAGAAGAGACACTTTCAGAAAATTGATAACCTGATCATGTACGTAAGGAGTTGAATTCATAAAGAATTCAAATCCATTTTCTTAACTCTAGAACATGAGAATTGATGTGATAATGCCTACTACTTTCTTAAAGACCAAGGGTAAGAAAAATGACACATGAAGGCGGAGTTATTACATGATTGTAGTCTACATCAGGGGCCAACAGACTTTCTCTAGACAGAGATAGTAAGGATTTCAGGCTTTGTAGAGCCCATGGACTCCATGCAGCATTTTTTCAGCCCTGTGGCTGTAATGTGAAAGCAGCTGTAGGCAGTGCATTATTGAACGGTCATGGCCATGTCCCCGTAAAATTATATTCATGAACACTTGAATTTCATGAACACAATTTGAATTTTTTTGTGTCATGAAGTAGTATTTTTCTTTTGATATTTTTCAACCACTTAACGACATAAAAACCATTCCTAGCAGGCCAGCCCCACCAGAACAGATGCTGGGCTGGATTTGGGCCACAAGCCATCAGTTATCAGCTCCTGCCTTACACTACTTAAAGCAAAATCAGTCAGCTTGTGCTTTAATATTTGCATTAAAATCATCAGTTCAATAAATTGGAGGGTGAGATAGAAGGTTCAGTATCTCAACTATGTACACATTAAAGTTTCAAATATGCTTTTCTGATGTCCAATGAGAAAAGACAAATGTATTTCATTGGTCACCATATTGGTTTCTAAGCTCATCGAAAAGTAAATAACCTCTGACAGACACAGCAAATCTAATACTATAATACTGAGATGTCCCAACCTTCTGAACATATAAAGACTAGACGCATGTTGTTTATTAATGACTTCATCCAGGCAGCCAATCAGGCCGTATTACCGAGTGTCTGTAATGTGGCAGGCACTGTTCTGATAGTTGGGTGTGACTGAGTGAATGCAGCAAAGGTCCCTGGTTTGCAGAGCTCACATTCTTGCTAAAACTATGTGAATTTTCAATCGTACTTATAAATTCACACATACATTCCATTCTTAATCAGACAATTAAACGTAGTGTCAGGGTGGCACCATTGGTTAAGCATCCAACTCTTGACTTCAACTCTGGTCATGATCTCACAGTTCATGGATTCAAGCCCCATGTCTGGACTCTGTACTGACAGCGTGGAGCCTGCCTGGGATTCTCTCTCTGCCCCTTTCTTTCTTCTCATCCCCTGCTCTGCATGCTCACTCACTCTCTCTCTCTCAACTAAAAACTAAATAGAACATTAAAAAAGCAAACAACTCAGAACACCGAGGCATTCTAGTGAACAAATGCATGCACACCGTGAAGTCGTTAAGTGTGTTTTCACTGACGACTCAGAGCGGTTTCATCTCACCCCAGTTATTATTAACACATGTCCCTCCTGCACTGGCGACATACCCTTTTGGGACCCAGGAGCTCCCGGGGCCGGGCCCACCCTGGAACTACCCCACTTCCCCAGCTGCCACCTGCATTGTTTCCGTCACACCATCCGCTCCTTACCCCCTCAGAGAATCCTGTCTCCCTGAGCGTTACTTTTCCACAAGCAGCTTCCCGTGGTCTGTCTTCCACTTCTTTTTTCTTTTCAAATGTGTATTTAAGTTCTAGTTCGTTAACCTACAGTGTAGTCTTGGCCCCAGGAGTAGAAATTCCTGTCTTACATGCAGTGCCCAGTGCCCATCCCCACAAGCGCCCTCCTCCCTGCCCATCCCCCCCAGCCCACGCGGCTCAGAAACACTAATAACTTTACACTTTGCGTTTACTCCACGTCTGTCATTTACACAGCTCCACATGTATGTTTGCTGCCTTTCTAAACATTTCACGGAAACACATCCCCATTAGCCGTTTATAAAAACAAACATCCTTAATTGAACCCTAGTTTCCAAATAGGAGGTTCAGATCAGGAAATAATTTGGACTAAAAAAAATTAAACACCTCATTTCCTTTGTTCTTCTAGGTGCCCATTGTAAATGTCTATTATTTTTTTATTAAATCTGAGTTTATATTACATACTTCAGTCGTGGTTTGCATCACATGTAGTAGATGTATAAAACGATATGTTTCTTTCTTGAGAATTGATAATTTAACGTATTATGTTTATTTCACACATAATTCACCTTTATTCTGAAACATATCCTTTGTTATATTATGATAATGTTCTTAATAGTTAATTTTTTTAAGTTTGTTTTGAGAGAGACAGAGACAGCACGTGGGAAGGGGCAGAGAAAGAGGAGAGAGAGAGCCCCAGCAGGCTCTAGCTGTCAGGGCAGAGCTCCAGCCCACAAAGCCATGAGGTCACGGCCTGAGCCATTATTTACCTGTTTATTAAATACGCATTCCATAATGGGCCAGGCCTCAGGCCAGGTGCTTTAACTCCTTCTTTCAACCAGTATGTATTGAGAGCCTACTGTATACAAGGTACTCTGCTGAGTGCGTGGCTTATCAATGGGCAAGACAAATGTGGCTCTTGTCTCCAGAAATGTGCCGTCTGGTGATGGGAGAACCAGATCAATAATGGACATCGTGGGACAGGGCCTCTGGCTGGAGAAGGGCAGGGGACGTCTATCCTAACATTGGAGGGATCCAGGAAAGACTTCTTGAAGAGGTGATATGTACGCTGAGGTTGGTAGGATCCATAGAGTTTGTTAAAGGGAGCGAGGGTGAAGGGGGAGCCTCTGTAGCTTCGCCACGTGGATTCGCAAAGTGGCAGAGATGAGGGAGAAAGTTAGGATAATTTTTCACAGCCTTGTTAGTGGTAACTGAAGCAAGCCGATTAAAACTAACAAGAGAAACCTGTTATTGGCTCCTATGAATAACAAGAGTGAGGGGGTGCCTCATTCGGTTAAGCGTCCGACTCTTGATTTCTGCTCAGACCATGCTCTCACAGTTGGTATGTTCGAGGCCCACGTCAGACCTTTCACTGACGGCACAGAGCCCGCTTGGGACTGTGTTACTGAGCAGGCATTACGCCCGAATGTGGTCTGCATCACAGGAGTCTGCTCCGAGTCTGCCAAGACAAGAGCAGGCATCGGCCATCACACACACGTTCCCGGGAGAGGCCAGAACCAGGGCTCACGTAGGAGGACTCGGAAACGCCGAGTATCATGGCATGGTTCATCCCAAGTTAACTCGGTGGTTGGAGAGCCGGACAGCCCGTCAGGGTGGCTAACTGGCGCCACACAAAGGAACAGTGAGCTTCTCACACCCTCATGAGACCAGCCGGGCAGTTTCGTGTCTAGGCCCAGGTGCCTGCTGGTGCCATCCTGGGCACACTGGCTCACAGAAGCACCAGCTCTCTGATGGTACATGTCGAAGGAATGGCTCCCAGCACCTTGAGAAAGATCACCCTAGGTCAGGAGCCTGGCAAGTGGTCCAGTAGCTTTTTAAAAAAATTAGCATCCATTTCAGAGAGACAGAAAAAGTATTAATTAATTAATTAATTCTAGGAAATGGGCGGAATTGAGCTTGGACCTGCCCTGCCAGGCACTAAGGAAGGCTGGGCCCAGGGCTCAGTGCCCTGAGTGCCAGCGGTGACCTGGGCTGTGCCCCTGAGGTAGGGACAGGCTAACGGATCGAGTGTTCCTTGTGCTAGACCGTCACTGTCCCTTCCCTTCCTGAGTCCTTGGCCAAGGCTCCTGTAACGAAACGCGGACGAACGGGAAGCAGACAAGCTTGAGTGTGGTGCGCTCACCTCGCGTGTGCACGGCGGGACTCAGGGAGGAGCATCTCCCCCGGTGCCTCAGAACGTGCCAGAACACCAGCCTCAGCTAAAGCCACAAGAAAAAGGTGTGCGGAGAGGGGAGCCCACTGTGGGCAGGTCGGCCGGAAACTCGCGGTGAAGGAGGGCGAAGATGGTGGTGCGGACTTGAGCTGCTGCCTCCTCCAAGGTCAGGTTCGCCTGTGGTTGAGCCTTTCCTCCCCTCCTGGTTCCTAGAGGAGTCTCCTTCATTTCTCTTAAGGAAGGGTAACGTACACTCCGTTTTCATAAGTTCCCTTCTGTCTGCTGTTTCTCAAAATAACCTTGTGCCCAGACAGGATATTTTGGGGTGGCTTCTCTACCACCCTTCAGGGCCATTTACAAAGATGGAAAAACAGTAAATGTATAATTCGGTAATTAATCAAGGAATGAATTAATAACACCCCTCGGCTGTCCCCCAAAGGCATCATACCAGAGTGCCCACATCCCTCCCTAGATGGTTTTCAGGAACCTTCCGGCTCTTTTATCAGCATAGAATCCAGGATCTCCCTCATGGATTCTCGCCGCTCCCTCGAAATACCTGGCTCATGTGGCCTGGGTTTACACACTTGGGAAAGGAGTTGTCTAGCGTCTGCACACCTGGGTGGGCAGGGCTGTGAGTCTGTCCCTGGGACATGGGGGCTCCCAGCTGCCTGGCGAAGCCTTCATGGGGTGACTGTTGCAGATGGACCTGCCTTCCTCCAACAGGAGGGCGCCCTGGGGGTGCACAGGTTGCCTGCTACCTCTTCTTCTTAACATCCCTGTACCAAACCTTGTTCCTAAACACCAGCCACTCATCAGTGCACACCTGAGCATCCTAAAAGGCCCAGATCTCAGTCCCGTTCAGTGCTGAGTCAATGCCCCCACAAAGGCTTTAGCCCCGGCTGTCCTGCCTGCATGGTTTACCTTTGGGGGCCAACTTGGGGTGGCACACCAGCTCTGAGCTGCTGGGCACATATCCCCAGAAGGGCATTTCCAGCGCTGGGTGGGAATTCACCCCTCCCCCAGAGGTGTCTGTCCTCCACCAGGTGAACTACAGGCTATCTTTTGGGGGAAGGGCCCTCCCATCAAAACGGAGGATGGGGAGAACCCGATGAGGTTTTGGGGGTGATGGTGGGGTGGTGGGGTCCAGAGCCAATGACCAAGAAAGAATTCTTGCAGACATTTTTGGTGCAAAAAGGTGATTTTATTAAAGTAAGGTGGCAGGACTCAGGGGCATGAAGAGCCCGCTGGGGACCATGAGGAGAGATTCCTTACACACTGCAGAGTTGGGAGAGGTAAAGTCCAGGGTGTCTCCAGTGAGCCTCCCATGTGCTGAAGAAGATTCCCAGGATACTGCAGGCTGGGCTGTTGTCAAAGCTAAGGTTGTTTGCCCTCTTGCAGAGCATTGGCATTAAGACAGTGGACAGTTCCTGGAGAAACAGTTTACTCTGCTACCTCAAGTGTTCATCAATGGGCTGCAGGTTATAAGGAAATTGAGTTCTATCTGCCTTTGTTCCCACATCACTATGGAGGGTGATGTCTGGGCTCCAGGAAACGAGTCTATAGGTTTCTGGAGATCAGACTATTGGTAAGACTGTCTTCTTCTTGTGATTTACTAAGATATTTATACACTGATGGAGACCAGGTCCTGCAGGACAGTGATCTATGTCAGCTAATCCTTTGTCCTTAGGCAGCTAGGAGGGCCCAAGGCATGTCACCATGTCCCCACCTGGGGGGGTGCTGGTATGCCGGCTTGTAGTTGGCCCTCAGTTGGTCCTCTGGTCCCCTATCAAGGAGCCCCTTATGCATTTAATAGGACATGACCCAGATTCTTAATTTTTATTTTACCTGAATAAACAACCCCACAACTTTGTTTTTTTTTAAATTTTTTTTTTATGTTTTATTTATTTTTGAGACAGAGACAGAGCATGAGTGGGCAGGGTCAGAGAGAGAGGGAGATACAGAATCCAAAGCAGGCTCC
Source organism: Mungos mungo (assembly GCA_004023785.1). Classification (NCBI taxonomy): domain Eukaryota; kingdom Metazoa; phylum Chordata; class Mammalia; order Carnivora; family Herpestidae; genus Mungos; species Mungos mungo. Next base: position 61,071 of record PISW01004368.1, read on the forward strand.
AGGCTCTGAGCTGTCAGCACAGAGCCCGACGTGGGGCTCGAACCCACAAACGTGAGATCATGACCTGAGCTGAAGTCGGACACTCAACCAACTGAGCCACCCAGGCGCCCCAACAACCCCACAACTTTGTATATAATTTTAAAATATATATTCTGTAGGGTCTTCAGTGTTACAAATCAGTTTATCCAATTGGAAAGGAATCTGAGTCCATTGCAGGTTCTTATTGTGAAATAGCTCTGTTCTGTCTATACTATTAGAAACACAAAGGTCCACTGCTTTTACCTTCAGTGGAGCGTGGGTGTGGCTCAGGCTGACAGGGATGGTCTGGGATCGCAGTGGAGAGTGGAGACGTCCCTTAGACTCTGTGGGGCCTGCCCGAGGTGTCTTCAGGATCTGAAGGACCCCAGAGAACCCCTTGGGAAATTGAAAAGCTCAATATTCATCGCCTCAGGAACAGCATCTTCTCTTTCTAAGGTAATAAAGGGATAAGACTGATGTCATTACCAGTACCGTTCCCCTTTTTATGGCGAGAAACCAGAAAGATTCAGTATCACCAAAATCCCACTTGGAGAGAAAATATTTAAGAGAACAATGAGTAAAAGGTATGTAGTGACCCATCAAAGAATGCAGTCGTGAAAAAGAAGTGAACACAGCCTTCGTCATTAACATTGTATGACCCTGAAGGTGGAGAAGCAATTTCTGACCCCAACACATTGACTTTGGTTGGGGGCTTTCGTGTTAGTTTCTCGAAAAATGTTATCGCCTTCACCAGGGAACATCTTTCTACAACTCGTAACTAGAAGAAAATAAAATGCCATTTATTTCAAAGATCCAACCAGTGTATCACCCCCTACATTGTGTAAAATGATTTCCTGGGCTTCACCTCAAGTGTCCTCATTCCTTTTTATCCAGTCTAGCTGACCCTGAGAACTGTCCCTTTTTATTTCATAATCCTTGAAGGAAAGACGGAATGTCTGGGATTAGTTTCCATTTGATGAGACATTGTGCTTGAGCTACTGGTAATTTCAAATAATTTTTGAAATTACACAAGCAAATACACGCATCCTTTCTAAGAACATGTAAAGAGCAGTTTTATGACAGCCCACAGTATCAGATAATCAGCCAGCTCTGTGCACGCAGTATTTCTGTTTACTGAACAGCAAGAGCTTCAGCAGTATATAACTTTTTAATGGTGCGCTCTGGGATTATTCTAGACATTCCAGTGAAAATTTGGTGTAGAAGTAGAAAATGTACTTTGCAGAGCAGAATTAAACATCATACATTGAAGGACGTAGAACAGTGGTAGAAGCCATTATTGCGTATCCTGGCATTCTGTGGATCTTCATTTGGAAGAATTGGAAGAGGTTTGTCAAGAAAAATGTGCTCTATTTTTACATACATTTAGGAAACACTGGATTAAACTACTAAAAAAAAAAAAAAGGTTTCCTTGCTGCAGGATTTCTCCAAACCTTTAATCCCTGATTCCCAGCATGAATCTACGGGAGGGAACTCAAGTAGCCAGTGTTTGTCACTCCTGCCCCTGACCTACAGCAGTGTTCTGTGGAGCAGTGAGGTTTGCAAGGCTGACGTATCTATTGAGATTCTTATCCATGTGCAAAATCTGTGCACCTTTGCATAAAGCTTCGTTACTGGGCTGTAGGTGTGTTTGCTTTTAATAAGTATTGAATACAGATTTGGAAAGGGAGGTAATTAAAACATACCTTCATGTTAACAATTACACTGAGGGTCATCCATGTTCTCCTTAGCTGTCCTTCTAAACTTTCACTTTAAGTTATTTTCACACTGTATAAACTATGACAGAAGTCATCTTTTGGAATCACATATATAATCATACTTGCAACCGTTGCTTGAGGAGAAGATGGAGTGTGTTTTGAGGACATGCAATTAAGCCCAAAGGAGTTTTGTAGATGTGCAATAGATTTGCTTATTTTTTTTTTTTCCCAAAGCCCAGTGAAACCTCAGCAAAGGTAGAGGACAAGTAGATCTTAGATTCTTTAGGAACATTACTCAAATAGTAAACTAAAGATTGCTTATAAAATACCACTTCAGTATGAGTACTGTTTTGTTGCCTAGTTGGGGGCCACTTGGGATTCTGGGGATTTAATTCTGGAATTACTATTCTAGATGCTACAAATGTGTCACCACTGGGTGCAGTGGTCCTGATGCTCTAACCAAAAGCTTTACATCCTGAAGTCTATCCTGCAGTCCAGGACTATGCCAGTCTTATTTTGGGGTGATGTGCTTGCTTTCTGCTCTGCCTTCCAACCTTTATAACGTATCAGAGAGTGGAAAATGAAAAGATGTCCTTCAGTGACTGTAAAATGGCATTTCTTGCCCTCTCCCCCTTGGAAAAACCTGCTCTCAAGCTCAAATACTTCCCCCTGATTCTACTGAGAACTGTATTTCCAGGTTCAGTGCTCCCTCTTAACACACCAGAAGTGATCACAGCAGCAGGATGGTGACATCCTCTGGATGAATGTGTGTGATATGCCAGACATCATCCTATGGGTTAAGACATAAGGATAATTGAGGGGGGTCAATGTCTAGCCTTATAGTAAAATAGCTACTTTGACAACATATTTACTGAAAATATATGAAAGATGCTGGATAAAATATTTGTTAATCTTTAAAAATGTATCCCTGAACCTATAAGAAAATAAGGACTCCTCAGAGGTCCCTGTGGAGTAGGGGGAGAGTAGGGAGAGAGTAGGGAGAGGTTCTGAAGCTCAGAAGTTGGCTTTGTCTTGGCAGCATCTGTGGGTCAACAGTGATGCCTGGTTTCCATCTGGAGAGTGCAGTGGGCTGAGGGAGTAGGAAGCAAGTTCAATGCTCCTCCAATTTGGGAAACATAATGGGTGCCCTTATATACAGCTAGAACTTGGGGGGAGGGGTTACTGTCAGTATAAGGGAGGATGGAGAGATGATGGATGGATGGATAGATAGATAGATGGATGGATATGGTGGATATATGGATATAGGTAAAAATATAAATATCCATGATATAGAGCTCATAACCACAAGCTAGTAGCAAAGTAGCTTACAGGTGAATTCCTACCCTCTGTGTGGTGTAAAATGCATCACTTTCTCATAAATGAAAATTTATTTTAAAGAGATAGGGGCTCCTTGTATTCCAGGCACATGGTGAAATCAAATGTGAGTCTCCTCTGGATGAATGTAGTTTCAGAGCAAACCACAAAGGATTGCTATGGGTGAAGCTCCAAAGAAACGGATTTTTTAAATGTTTATTTATTTATGAGAGTGAGTGTGTACACATACCCAAGCGGGGGAGGGACAGAGAGAGAGAGAGAGAGAGAGAGGGAGACGGGATCTGAAGAAGGTTCTGCGCTGACAGGACAGATCCCAGTGCAGGGCTTGAACTCACAACTTGTGCGATCATGACCTGAGCCAAAGTCAGATGCTTTACTGACTGAACCACCCAGGCAACCTGAAAGAACAAGGGTTAAGAAGATTATAAAATGAGGGGCACCTGGGTGGCTCAGTCAGTTGAGCGTCCAACTTCGGCTCGGGTCATGATCTCATGGTTCATGGCCTCAAGCTCCACTTCGGGCTCTGTGCTGACAGCTCAGAACCTGGAACTGCTTCTGATTCTCTCTCTGCCCCTCCCCCATGTGTGCTCTGTCTCTCAAAAATAAATAAATGTAAAAAAAAACATTAAATAAAATGAAAGGAAGGTTAAGAGACATGGAAGATATATTTGCTCAATTTTAATTTGAGAAGTAGGGAACAAAGAGAGTCGACAAGGTGATGGCTTAATCCTCCTATTCCAAACTTCCAAAATATTCCCAGCAGGGTTAATAAAAGGAAGATTGTACATAGACACAATATTATTAAAGTTCAAATACCAAATACAGAGTATGATCTTACTGTAGTTTCAGACTGGAAGATGATGGGGGAAAACTGGAAGCCAGAAGAGCTAGAATACTTTCTTAACAGTATTGAGGGAGAAAATCCCACCAGTTATTGATCCTGAACTATAAACTCATAAAAATTTCCTTTAGGAATAAATGAGAGTTTGAAATAACTAAGGTATTTTTGGACAAAACAAACAAAAAGATAATTTAACACCACGGGACTTGTTTCAGTCAGTAATTTCTGCATAACAAAGGACCCCAAAACTGAAACACTGTCTGCTAGAGCACGTCTATTTTATTATTTTTTAATGTTTCTTTATTTTTGAAAGATAAAGAAGAGTGTGAGCAGGGGAGGTGCAGAGAGAGAGGGAAACACGGAATCCTAAGCAGGCTCCAGGCTCTGAGTTGTCAGCATAGAGCTCGGCATGGCGCTCAAACCCACAAATTGCGAGATCATGACCTGAGCTGAAGTCAAACGCTTAACTGACTGAACCCCCCAGGCACCCCTGGAGCAGGTCTATCTTAGACTAGGGGTCTACACCTTCACTCTGTTTTAAACTGTGGAGCAGCTTAGCTTCAAGGTCCAGATCTGCAAGCCGACTGACGGTCTTGCTTCATGTTCTTATTCTCCCAGGACTCACATGGTTGGGCAGAACGGTAGGTGGGTAACCCCCTTGAACCCGCCTAAACTTTTGCTCGCATTGTATCTGCTAGTTTCTAGCAGAACGAATAAATTGTGGTACATTAATGCAAAGAAATGCATACGCAATGACAATCAGAAGCGAGGAAATTGTGCCTGAATGTGGATGACTCAGAAACAATACTGCGCAAATAGAAAGTCTCCTAAGGAGCCATAATGTGTGATTCCATTTATATAAATTCAAAAGGGAGGCCACCCATGCAGCTATATTGGAATGCATCCATTTATGGTAACTATCAAGAAAATGAAAAGAATCATAACCATGAAATTCAGAATAGTGACTTTATCGGAAGGGGAGGGAGTTTGAGGGGAGGGCAGGCATGGGTAGGAATTGATAATACGGCCGAGTGATAATATTCTGGTTCTTAATCTGAACGGTATAATAGTTGTTCATTTTGTGTTGTTTTTAATAGTGTTTTAGATCTTCATGGCTGTATATTTTAATATATAATAAAAGCCACGTAGAGAAAAATAGTGACCAGGTAAGGTAGCCTGTGCCTTCAGTCAGCTTAGAGAGGCAGGTTTTCAAGGTTTCACACATGATGTTCACGACAGTCAGTAAGGTAGTTATTTCCACTTGTTCCCATTAGTCAGCTGAAGGTCGGTGAGCTCAGGTGGTCTGGGTCGCACGGAGCAAGGCTGGGATCCGGGGCGAATCTGAGGTCTCTGAGGATCCCTGATGTTCACACTGTTCCTTCAAACCTCACAACAAACACTCCCCCGGAGAGCAGAGTAGGGACCGCACCTCTTTGCATCTCCTAACTTTCATTTAAATTACATCCATCTACCCAAATACATCACAATCCCCCAGAATCTCCCAACCTAAACCAACCCAAACCAAACGGGAAGCCCCAAACGCGCACATCCAAGCTCACACGTTACTGTAAATCCGCACGTGTTAGGGTGGACGGCATGGCAGCCTGGCTGTGGGGAGGTCATATTCCCTTTTCTGTCTCTCGGGAAACAGGCGTTCTGTGCCCACGCTCCCCAAGAAAAGCTAACTTTCCATCACAGTCCCTTCAGCAGTGAAGAGACGGAGAGCTCGCTGGTATAGTAGAAAGTGAAAATAAGATTTAAAAAAACAAACCTTTAAGTTTTGGACCCTGATATGTGTCTTCCTAATTTTTAGTAGAACATCAAGTACAAGGCAGTGACAGAAACTGGAGAAAATAGCCAGTACTTCTCAGGCCGTTACGTTTCGGTGGGATGTGGGAGTTAAAATCCAGGGCCGGGATCTGGGTCGGAAAGGACCTCTGCAGGGACTTGCCCGGGGCTGGTGCTGCCGTGTGACCTGATTTCAGGTTCATCTGTTATGATCCGCTCTCTGCAAGGCTTCCCGTCCCGATGTGCCCAGCTCTCTTACCAGCTTGTCCGGACACGCTGGCCTCTACTAAACTGACTTCAAGTTCCTAATACCTTGGAATTTTTTGACCAAGAATCATCATTTTCAGAGCTTTGTTAAAATTAGGATGACCACAGAATTTATTGTCCAAATTGGAAGTTTTTTGAGAGTGAAATGGGATTATTAATCACTTTACCGTGAAATGAGGTTACTAATAATTTCACCAGGAAAATAACAGCTATTCGTGAATGATATCCTGGCTACAACTGACTGGTGTCCTCGCTCGCTGGCTCCCATGACAACGTCAAGTCGGTCCCCATGAGCTGGTGTGACCTGGAAGGCACAGATCTTAGCAGAATTTGTTCTATTCTGTCTTACTCAAGGTTCTTTGAGATTGTTGTAGTTTAATTAAGCATTTTAAATTGTGGTTTATATTTTCATTAAGATATTGTTAACGAGAACAGTGAAGGAGAATGTACACGTGCTTATCAAGGATAGCAGGATGCAGCTTCTTGATACATTTCGTCACTGGCTGCATTTTCAAGAAACTTTGCTTGTATCTGTTCAAAGTGAGCACTATCTGGATGCATGCTATCGAATATATGTCCCTGGGAACAGAAACTCTCCTCATGCATTCGGGGGCCGACGGATGAACCCCGATGACAGTCAGGAGGGCCTCAGCACACAGAGCCGCCTCGCCCGTGCAAGCCTGGGGACGCTGGTGCCATGCTCTGACCCACTGTTCTCTTTGCTCTGCAGCGTCCATCGCGTCCACGTGCAATGACCCAGGCATGCCTCAGAACGGCACCCGCTACGGGGACAGTCGGGAGCCGGGGGACACCATCACCTTCCAGTGTGACCCCGGGTACCAGCTCCAAGGGCACGCCAGGACCACCTGTGTGCAGCTCAACAACCGGTTCTTCTGGCAGCCCGACCCGCCCACCTGCGCAGGTACGTGCCGCGGAAGGCGGACGCGCTCCGTGTCGGGACGCGGGTGCGCCGCGCCTCTCGCCGCTCCCAGATGGTGTTCGTTCTGCGGAAATGTTTCTCCAGAGTTTCTCACGTGCCCTCCCGTTCACGAGACCAAGTGGAAATTTCATCGTAAACCTGGAAACTTTATTCTATTAGGCAAAGTCAAAGAAGTGGTTTACGTAGGCGCGGCAATTGACACTTATCCCTCACAAATCTTGTAAAGATATGGATCCATCAAACGACTAATTCAACGTTCTGAGTGGCTGAAAAATTCATAACCTCCCTTAGCTAGTCTCATTTTTAACGTAGAAACCTGTCCTTCAGCACAACCTACTCCATGAAAAGTATTTTCTTTTTTTAGGTGGTTTTTCCATATTATCAGTATATTTTAATAGAATCCTGAAAGCTAGAAATTATACTGTTTTGGTCAAAATGAAGATAAAAGGAGAACCATGTTTTTGAAATTCACTAGAATTTTGTAGTTTGACCTTATTGAAAGGATAACAGTTGGTGTGGCAGACTTCTGTCTGCATAACTATCCACGATACTCCACCACAAATATGGTCTCAGGGAAACATATATTTTTATATAAAGTAGTAATTACATGTGTCCCTTCATTCAATCAACGATTCCACCATGAATACCTGTTTCATCTTATTTCTGAAAGGAACTCTGCTATACTTTACTGTTTTAATGAACTGTCACAGTTTAATTTGTACTTCTTTATGATCTGCTGGAAAAATGTAAAATTTAATTAATCTGTGAAGAGAGGAAGTGATCATGAAATGATATGCGCATAGTTAATAGGCCATTTTGCATAGGGTGAACTTGAGGGGCCTTCGTGATTTAAAGTGATTTTTATTCTCGTCGGCGCAGCAGGAGAGGTTCTCCGTGCTCCCGGGAGCCGTGCTCTGCGGCTCCTAACTTACCACTCGGTGCCTCAGGGATTCTGAAGCCGGACGGGGTCTGGTGGGTCCGCCTGTCAGCACGCTCAGCCACGGCACAGAGCCGCCCTGTGTACCTGACGCTTGGTGCCGCGTCTACACTTCATAACTTCCGTGGGCGCTGTTCTGCACCTTATTCAAGCCGCCTCCTCTGCAGACTTGCAAGATTTCTGTGTGCTTCTTTAAGACAGAGTGATTGCCTATAAATGCAACAAGCATTTAAAACCGGCACCCCGTTCTTAGGTTGGGAGAGTCACACCCCCCGTTCGCATGAGTTTAACCTCAGAGGCAGCAGTGCGTCCGTCCACTGAACGTTGCGAGATTATTTCTCAGTCGGCATTAATGCAGAATTGGGAGAATGTGACCGTCTTCCAACCTAATCGATCATCTTTTGTTGGTTTATATCTTGGTGGCATAGTTTTGACCAATGACCAGATAAGCCAGTTCTCCGCAGAGGAAACAGGCAGCATTTCCTCTGCCGTGAGCACTGGCCCCAAGGACAGGCTGGACTCACTTGCAGGTAATTGAGTATCAGCTGTCTTGGCCGCCCGGCCTACACATACAGGTCACCTGTGACAGGAAAACGGGAAGCGTGTATTGGGAATGAGTGAATGTTATCTCTTCATTACACTGTAGAACATATATCCAACATGAGCTTATGTCCTCGGCAAGAAACTTACCCTCTGGGGCACCATCAGCTTACATGTCTTAGCACGCACATAAACTCTGGTGTGCGGATTTTAAAAAGCCTTTTATTTTGTTTTTGAGCTTTTTCTCTTCCTTATTACAAAATAATACATGTTTAATTAAGGGGAAGAAGAGGACAAAAAGCTGTCGTCTTTCTACCTGGAGGTAAACACAAACATGCACAGTGAGCTTCATAATCACTTTATCTTTGTCTAAGCTATTTTAGAACTGGTTTTCAGTGATGGCGTCCTGTTAATCTCGTCAACTGTACTTTGAGTTAGGAGTGCCGAACCGAAATGAGGGTCTTTTTGTGCTACGAGGGGCTGTCTGTGAGCTGTGCGTGGCCGCGCGGCGGCTGCGTGGGGCCGTGCGCACGGACGGCTCGTCCCCTCTTCCCGTGCGCTCAGAATCGCTTCAGCCTTGCCCCCACCATGGAGACTGCCGAGGGGAACCTTCTCATTCATCCCTGATCATTTATAAATGATGTATTTCTACAAGTGTAAGTGTTCCTAAGGCTTTCAAGACTCAGAGGGGTTGCACCAGTTTACATTCCCAACAGAGCCATGGGTGAGTGTTTCTTTTCCCCAAAGGAGAGAAAAAAAACCACCGAACATAATCTTTTTTTAAATTTTTTCAATGTTAATTTATTTTTGCGAGAGAAAGAGACAGAGCATGAGCGGGGGAGGGGCAAAGAGAAGGAGATGCAGAATCCGAAGCAGCTCCAGGCTCTGAGCTGTCAGCGCAGAGCCTGACACAGGGCTTGAACCCACGAACCACAAGATCATGACTTGAGCTGAAGTCAAATGCTTAACTGACTGAGCCACCCAGGCGCCCCATTGTATATATTTCTTAGTATCATAAATTGATATGGAAAGAATGTGAAGATTCTTTAATATTTTAATAGGCACTTTAATAGTAAGATTGGATTTTTATTTTAATATCATCTTCTTCTTGGCCTTTTGAATTGGTTCTTTCCTGAGTGGCCTGCTAATTTCCTTCTCTGTTTAATCATCACTGTTAGTGTTTTCCCTCCCGTCTTCGTTTCTTTCTCTCCCTTTCCTGAAATCTCTTAGCCTCTCACCTGTTGCCAGGGCGTTCATATTTCCACCACCTCATTTTTCGCGTGGACTAATTGGATGGCTCCCTTTTCTCACTTTTCAAACGACTCCAATGAATGAGGTTACCTCCCTTTGGGGTTTTTAGCTGATTCCCAAGGACTCATCTCCAGAGTAGGGGGCACTCACCACTTTCTAGCCGTGATTGAAGGGTCCCTCAAAGCCCCCGCAATCTCTCCTACCTTACGTAGGCTGCAATACCTTTCCTCCAACTCCAAGTTGTAAAGAGCTCTGAAAAGCAAGAATTTACCCCAAGTTTGCAGAAATTCATTTTATGTCGCCATCTTGCCCTGACCCGCAGGGCGGCTCTTTCGAGGCTAGTTGTCCCGTTTAGCGACGCGAACACTGAAGTGTTTTGAAGCAGAAACATGGATGTGTCTCCTTAAAGCACACTGCCCCGTGCCCTGAAGGGTGAAGGTGCTGCTCTGGACGGTACGGAGAGGGGCCGAAGGACTTCTAGCAAGGCACCAGCGAGTCATACCGGCTCCTGGCTTGTGTGTCTGTGTCCATTCCTTCTGGAGCATTCCCTGGAGAGTCCGAGTCACATTTTGTGCTAAATGCTAATCCTGCCCAAAGTATTTTGCAAGCTTTAAATTAAAACCTAATGAGGCTAAAATGGCGAATGCCTGACCCAAAGAGAGAACAAACACAGCAAGACAACGCTACTTAATTCCACTGGGCGCTCTTAGATAACCTCATTTAAAAATGCCTCCTCGGACGGCTCAGGAGAGGACAGGAATGCCTCTTTGTTCCTCTCAAATCAGTACCTCGTGTCAACCCCAAATTCTTCCTGCCGGCAACACCCTGGTAGCCGGTGCCCTGAATCTGTCGTTCTTCATCTTGCAAAGCCTGCGCGCGGCGGAAACTCCTAGACCCCGAGTCACCTGCTCGCCCCACCTCCGCGCCACCTGCCATCATCCCTGGCCGGGCTTTCTGCTGTCAGCGTCCCCTCGACTCTGCGAGGGGCAGCGTCCTGGGAGAGCCGATCAGACGGTGGTCCCAGCAGAGTTTATCACAGTCAGCCTGTGCCCTGGGGGAACCTGGGTTTAGCCATTTTTGTGAAAACTACATCCTATGACTCTTGACTGTGCATCTGAATTTATTAGGATACTAGTGATACCAGTTAGAGTTCGCCTTTAGTGGGACTGAAATTATAACAGAAAGCACTGGGATTTGTTATATTTCTTCTTATGGGAAATTCAGTTTTCAGGAATGTCAAATGAGTATTTAAAGACACAATCATCACAAAAATTAGAAAGCCGATACCTTGACATTATTTACAGTAGAGGCCGTTGTATGTGTGTGTGTATAAAAGGTTACCAAGTAGGGAGTTTTCTTTTTCTACTTACCATTTTTTTCTCCTAAATGGATATATGTCCAGTGATGTGAAAAAAGATATATAGTTTAGGGAAAACATCATAATTTAATTGGGCTGATTATTTTAAAGCGAGTTGGTGAGAAATCACAGTGTTTGACATGAAGAACCGTAAATCTATCTAGTATGTTCATGTGTGACTCTAAGATGTATACGTGTGAGTTTTGCGGTGTTTTAACACCTTCCACATGACAGAAGACTTAACAGAAATCCTATCTAATAAATGAAACCATCCTGTATATTTTGAAGTTCAAGAATGAACACTGGCTTGTCTATTAACGCCATTGAACTTCATCCTTATCATCTTCCTGATATAGATCTAAACACAAGTAGTGAGAAAGTGAGAGCTAACAGCAGCGCAGATTGATCAGCACCATCTCCAGCCCTGCTCGCTGATGTTAACTACCGAGCATTGTGATTACAGAATGTTTTCTGGATTGATGCTCTAGCTCAGTCTCTCACTGGCTCCATATGCCCAGATGTCACTTAAACTTTGTGTTCGTTTTGTCATTTTGAAATGTATCCCAGACCTTCCATCTATCAGAGGACTGTCAGAATTATGTGGAATAGCATGTACTCATTTACTCAGCAAGCATTTCCTGAGCACTTGATCACAGACCGTGCCAGGCAGCGGTGAGACACAGGTGAGCAGGGAGCGTGCCTTCTAAAAGGCAGCGATGACTCTGCAATCCCTACGAGAGGACGGAAGAATCAGCGGAACCGTAACATGACGTTGGTGCCCGTTTCTTTCCCCTTTCCAGCTGTCTCTGTGACGGGTGTTGTGTGCATTGTAGGAGTGAGGGTAAGGCTTAGAATTACAGCAAGTTACGTTTATTTGTCAAGAGTTACAAATCCTCCCTAAAAGCGGGGTGGGACATTGCATGGAATTCACGAGCAAGTCCATGAAAAACAGACAGCCCCCCCGCGCCTTACGTTTCTGTCTGGATGATTGTCTAACAACCTGACACGCGGCGCATGCGCTTGATGAGTCCTGTGATGTCCTACTTCGCTCTGACCGGCCCTGTCCCTCTTCCGCGGCAGCTGCCTGTGGAGGGAACCTGACCGGCCCGGCGGGTGTGATCCTGTCACCTAACTACCCACAGCCATATCCTCCCGGGAAAGAATGCGACTGGAGAATAAAAGTGAATCCAGACTTCGTCATCGCCTTGATATTCAAAAGGTACCATCTCTTGCTGAATCCCTCTCTAGTAGAATTTTAAAGTGTCGCACCTAAAAATTACCTCACATATCCCTTCATGAAAAAGTGCCTGGTTTTACCTTGAGTGGAGCCCTAGATGGTATTCGAATAGGCACCACGTCGGGCTGCAGAATGACCTAAATGGAAACATGGTTTTTTTTTTTTGCTTTCGAGTCCCTTTGCTTGTATTAGGACACACGTGACATAGAATTACTTTTAAATACCATCCTGCACGCAATACGTTCCACATAAGAAGGCTTAGTTCGCAGAGTATTCAGGAAGAGTAATAAAAAAGTGATACAGATGCACTCAGTGTGCTTTCTCGTCGGTGTCCCCCAGTTCTCTGAGTGCGCGCCTGACCTTCGCTCAGGCAGCCCTGTTACTGTCGGTGCAACGTCATGACTGCACAGAATTTTGAAAATGGAAGTTCCCCTAAAGGTGGGTGCCGTAAAGTCTGAATTAACAGACATTACACGTTAAAAAAAATTGCTAACTTACCCCTGCCAAACCAGATGATGGAGTTTCCAACATAATGAATATTTTATAAATGTAAATTCTATAGGACGATCCTATTACTCGTATGTGTTACATGATCATTGCATTTTGTCCAAATCCCAAGATCTTCACCTTTGCATTTTTTTAATTTATAGTTTATTGTCAAGTTGGTTTCCATATAACACCCAGTGCTCTTCCCCACAAGTGCCCCCCTCCGTGACCATTTGCATTTTGATTACGGAACTCAATGAAGTGGTATTTTAAAAGGGATGCGGTTCTTGATCTCTTGGCTCTCCAGGGCGCAGTGTTCTAATTACATTTATCTGTCAGTTGAACAGGGTTCCGTTTCTGATGTTTACGTCACCAGCCCAGGCCTGGCCATCATTCGCTTCTTTCACTTTCTCTCCTGATGGGATGTGAATCAGTGTGATTTTAAATGTCCATGACTGTAAATGCTAAGTAGTCCTGATGAGCCATCATGCCTTGAATTGACTCAAGCTGCTCTGAATTTACCCAGTGGGGAGCCCGTACTATGCCCCGAAGCCATTACCCAGAAGCTCTGAATATTTGCAGCTGTGTTTTGGGGCGTCTCTGTAGGTTTTGTGAACGCTAAGTTCTACCAAAGCTTCCTTAAAACCAGAAGACCGCTCTGGCACCATGAGATGAAAAGTAAATTAACAGTTGAAAGCCTTTTAGAGAACAAGAGCCTGAGACATAGGAGTCCCTGTCTCCCAGTGTGTCACCGTGACTAATTATAAAGGTCCCTACAGTGCGATCCATTTGATAACACAGAGGACAGTTTGATACAAGAGGTTGTTGGGGTTTTTTCTACTTATTTTACTCACCCCTCTGGAAGAAAGGTGAAGCAGAAAATCTCCCAAGTTTTCTTCTGACTTATAGATTCTTAAGTCATTAGCGGACCCATTGGCTTGGAAAAAATCACACATCTGTGACTTCTTGTAAGACGTGGGCAACATGCAGGAGCTCAGGTGGGAGGGACCCTGACACTTTACAACTAGAGGGCTCAGGAGAGGCAAGTGGGGAGCCAGAAGTGCCTGGTGGGGGACAAGGATTTCACCTACCCAGCAAAGAGGGGCTGGCATGGACAGGCGCTGCCCTGATGCATGGTTTAAGGAGAGTGGCTAAGGTCAGGTGTGCTTTACGGGGCTGGGAGTGGACGGCAGCTGGCAGGGCTAACAGGAAAGACCCTGTGTTGCACGACCTGGAACGTTCGCTCCGAGGCCCTTCCTGGTGCTGGGGTCGTGGGGAGGGATGACTTATCCCAGGTCCCTGTAGACTGGGAGCCAAAGCTGCTCACACTGAGACTCAGATTACATTTGGTTCAAGAGCTGGCCTGCACTTGGGCCTGTTATTGGGGCTCATGGATCGTGCAGAATTAAAAATGAATTTTATAGGGGCGCCACTCTGCCTCTTCCCCCTCTAAAATTTTTTTAAAAACATAAGAAATGTATTTGACAAATGGAATCATGATGAATTACAAACTTCACTCCAGAAATTAGGGCATGGATTATGGCATAGCCAAAAAGAGAGAGAGGTCAGAATATATTTTCTTTCTGTGACTCAGTGTATTTTCAGAGCTCAAAAATAATCCATAACAATAACTGGCTATATGAATTAACAGAGACTCAGTGTCACCTGATTCTAATAACATTCTTCTAAAGTATTTCAAATCAAATTCTTCTTCCAGCCAAATCCTTCTTGTTTGATACAACCCCTGTTGGCACCTTTATGCTTGGTCATGCCTCATCCTTTTCTCCTTCATCCGTCATTTCAAAGAACGGGTCAAGTAGCAGCCTAAGGCATCTTTGCGAGCCTCCTTTCCTGACTGTGTCCAGGGACCTCCCCCAGGGGCCAGCGTAGCCGTGGCACACACCGGGAGGGCACAGTGCAGGACCGGGTGCGGTGTCCACGTCGGGTCCTCAGTGGGGCCCAGTCTAGGTCGCTTCCTTCAGCACATCGAGGACAACTCCTGGGGCGGCCGTTTGTTCTATTTCATCACTTAGAGCTCCAGATAAACTAGAGCCACTTACACGAAGTCCACGTTACTGATTGGGAAGAGCCCTGACTCACCAACCCTATTATCCAAATACGCTGCCAACTGACGGGAGACCGAGCGGAAGCTGCTCAGAACGAGTCCTTGCTGAGGATGCAGAGGCCCCGATTCACACTCGAGGCAGACGTGGAAGGCCAGTCGGAATGCAGCACTTGGTAGTCTGGCTGATGTGTTGATTTACTCTGATCTCATCGAGATCTTAACCCTCTGCACCAGCTTCGGTATTTTACTTGAGAGTAGGTACATTTTCATCGCCAGCCTTCTCATGAAAAATGGCACAGACACTGAAAGCCACATCCCGCTTGAGAACTTTGGGGATTACCAGGGTATTTAATACTAGAAGAGAGAGAGACAAAGAAGTGGAGAGAGCAGGGGGATGGGGGAGGAGGATGGGAAAGAGAAGACTGGGAAAAGTCAATGATGGAGGAGCGTGAAGCGGAGTGGGTGCCTACCACTCTCCGTGCCATCCCAGGGGTGATTGGCATCAGCCAATCGACCTAAGAAAGTAGAGGCAATTACATTTTTAAAAGTAAAAGCAAATTCAAAAAAGAATTAATCAGCAACATTGAGGATACCTATTTTTAAAGCTAGAGATATTCACATAAAAATCAAATATCGGTGAGAATTCCCTTCTGAGCCCCTTTCTTCCAAACCACATGTCCCCAGCAGTTTCCTGGGAGCAGGGAGGAGATGCTGTCCCCGTTCTTAGGAGTCCTTGTCTTACAGATGTCTTCAAGCCCTTCTCTTCTGAACACCACTGCCGTTATGTAACACACGAACAGTGTTTATCGCTCATGTTAGGTGCATGCATTGCTATTTTCACATTTAAATTATTTTTACATTTAACTGTTGGGTTGCCCCAATTTTTAAAGTTCGCCACATGAAAGTAAGTGAACTCACTGTGTGCTCGTAGTCTGGGAGAAATACGAGGTACATATCGGTGTCTAACCTGATGGATGTTCTTCCCTTCAGTTTCAACATGGAGCCCAGCTATGATTTCCTACATATCTATGAAGGAGAAGATTCCAACAGGCCTCTCCTCGGAAGTTTCCAGGGCTCTCAAGCCCCAGAAAGAATAGAGAGCAGTGGAAATAGTCTGTTTCTGGCCTTTCGGAGCGACGCGTCTGTGGGCTTGTCGGGGTTCGCGATTGAGTTTAAAGGTACTGTGACCAGCCTAATCTGTGTGCCCAATAATTTGCAAGGAGGTTTGTTCATCGTAAGCATTTATCTCCGATGTCTTGCATGACTGTTTCATACATAAAATGCTGTGTGACCTAATGTTCGATCTTCCCAGTGGGGAAGAAAATCCAGAGACACATTTCTACCTTTGCTGACAGGAAACAAGAAACATGAATAATCCCCCCTCCCATTTGTAGTCATCTAAACATAAATTATGAGGTGTGTATTGAAGGAGTTGATGACATTTAAGAATTGGGGTTCCTGGGGGGCTCAGTTGGCTAAGCGTCTGACTTCAGCTCAGGTCATGATCTCATGGTTCACAAGTTCGAGCCCCAGGCTCTGTGCTCCAATGACAGAGCCCACTTCGGATCCTCTGTCTCCCCCTTTCTCTGCCCTTCCCCTGCTCGTCCTCATTCTCTCTCTCTCTCTCTCTCCCAAAACTAAAGAAACACTAAAAAAGAAGAATTATTTTAACATGTGTTTTAATATCTTCTAATTTGTTTCTTTAGAATGATTAGGGTTGTGTACATCAAACTAGTAGTTTTGTCTCCTTGTTTTCAGGGTGCAGTTGTGTGGCCCTGCCGCACACCCACCCCCACAGGCGCTGGCTCACGAGGGGCCCTCGCCCAGGCAGGCTTCCTTGTCTGCTCACCAGATGGTGTCTCCCACTTCATTTGGGGTCCCCATGGCCTGTGGCCAAACATCCAGAGAAAACAGACAAACTCACAAACAAAAACCACCCTAAACTAAGCATCACTTTCTTTTCAAACCCATTTCTCATGTGAACCAAGAACACAGAAATTATATTACAAAGAACTAGAGAAAAGGACTTCATGAAATACCAGTTCACAATAGTGAGTGCTTTAAGAAATATCGAAAATGTGAACATTGATTTAAACTTGAATTACTTACTATCATTTATTAGAATTGTCAGATAATACACAGGACGCATTTCATCTCTGTTAATTCTTCAATGGACTTGTGTTTCTTTATATGGTTTTAAGTAGAAAATTAATCTATTTCCTTCTAAACATCAAAATCCACAAACTTACGGATTCTTATTAAAATGCATAATAGAAAAAAATTACACAATTCAGCAATCAGAGGAGTGTTGCGCTTTGGGCCTGGGTTCTGTGCATGTGTGTGATGATTAGAAACAGCCCTGGTAAACAGTCACCGTACCGTCAGATAGTTTCTGTATTAACAAGAGCTCACACACGTGCACTTGACCGTGACAAGGGCCGTTCTGGAATGAGCTGCAAAGCACCGCCCCTCCTCCAAATGTAAGGAGGGACATTTATCACTGCCGCTTATGCACCTTGGACTCTCCAGGGCAGTCTGGGCTGGAAGAGCGAACAGCGGGAGGAGGAAGTGTCTGCCCAGGGGCGGGAAGAAAGACCAGCGTGTTCTGTGTGAGTTCTTCGGGACTAGGACGGGCGGGGCGGCAGGTAAAAGCTCTCCAGGTTCCGGGGGGGGGGGGGGCGGTCAGAGAAGCAGCAGCAGGAGCCCTGGGCAGCCTCGCTGAGTGACAGCCCCTGACATGGGGAATCGAGCCCACCGGCCTCTGGAGCAGGAGCACTCGGAGGTGCGTCCTTAGGGAGAAAGGACAGGACTGTAGGACTGTGGCAAAACCACCATGTTATGAGTCGTCATATTAGAAAATACGACAAACCATAAGCAAAACCGGTGTCTGTGATTGATCCCTAACATCCGGAGCCAGCAGCCGGAGGAACGGAACCCAGAGAACAGAGGCCGTGAGCCCGTTTGGAGAAACAAGCGGGGTCTTGCCGTCCGAAATCTCACCCAGAGCAGATGGTCATGTCCCTGGTGTTCGGTGAGACAGCGAGCTCGGCTGAGAGAGGTTATGACAAACAGGTTAAAGGCACCCAGGGAGGCCCCTGTCCCTGTGGCTTGCACTCCTGGTCTTGGTCGGGGTGACCCATGCTCAGCGGGGTCTCTCCCTGGAGCTGTAACCAGAAGGTCACCAGACAGTCACCAGGAGGCTGACCCTGCGTCGTCATGTCTACGTCACTCACCTCACCTCTCACAGAATAGGTGATCTCATAGTTCTGCTTTATGGGTAGGAACTGTGGATAATCCTCACCAAGCTCTCATAGGCTGTGCATATATAGGAGCAAACACAGTCCACATAGCGCTTGGTGCAGTGTGCAACCTCGGACGTTCCCTGGGGGTCTGGAATCAGAGGGACTGCTGCGTAGTGAGAAAGGTTCTATTACTTTAAGAGAGAGAGAAAGCACGAGTGGAGGAGGGCAGAGAGAGAGGGTCTGAAGCAGCCCCAGGCCCTGAGCTGTCAGCACAGAACCCAATGTGGGGCTCGAACCCACAAACCAAACCCAAGATCAGGACCTGAGCCAGAGTCAGAGGCTTAATCCAACAAGCCCCCCAGGCGCCCAGAAAGCTTCCGTTACAAGAGAGACCAGTGGCCGAGGTCACTAGATCCTCAGTCCGCCCGGCCGGACAGCACTGACGGCCCGTGTAGCCTGTGGGTATACTCATTTGTTCCTGCCTTGCTGGAAATGACTGCCCCTCGGTGTGGGTGGCACATCAGCAGCCACGCAGAGTTACCGACATGCCACCTGCCTTCAGAGTGTCCAGATCGGTTTTCACCTGCGTGGTCCCGACCCAACACACACTTCTCGGGGACACATTCTAGGGACACCTTCTAGTGACAGCGAAATCAAGGTGTTACATGAGCTTATATATGGTAAATTATATAAATTATATATTCATGTAATATATTTGTATGTGCATCTGCCTACATTTACATGCTTTGGTTAAAACGCAATATATAAAAACAGATAATATATTTTATATGTATGATAATATATGATATATGATGTATAATATATGTATATATGTTTAGTATATGTTGCATTTTAGCAAAGTATGTATGTAAGTAAAATAACATAATAGATTCCTTTTTTTAAATGTTTATTTATTTTTGAGAGAGAAAGAGCAGGAGAGGGGCAGAGAGAGGGAGACACAGTATCCAAAGCAGGCTGCAGGCTCTAGCTGTCAGCACAGAGCCCGAGGTGGGGCTTGAACCCACGAACCGTGAGATCATGACCTGAGCCGAAGCTGGATGTTTAACCATGTGACCTCCCCAGGAGCCCCCATAATACAATAAGTCAACGACTGCCAAAGAGATCTCTCTTTGGCTGATGCTGACACAGATCGTTATAACTATAATGGAAAATAAGGTATAAATACAGTTAAACTGCCTTTTTTTTTCCTGCGAGACTTCCCAAACTTTGTGCTTTTTCCTTTTCTACCAAATTAGTAGGGTTTTTGTAGAATTAGTAATAAGCACTAGGAAGACAATCAGTCAGAAAAAATTCAGACAGTAAAGTTGACATTAATTCCAGCCAAAAAAAATTAGTCTACCGCTGATAATCTCCAGAGATCTTTTCTATGTGAATGAAGGATTTGACACGTGTAAACTTTCTACAGAGAGAAGTCTTGTCAAGCCAAAAGGAAAGAGTGAAAACATGTTTATTTTATCCACTCCACTTATCCTTGAGCATGTGTTAATGTTAATGACCTGAATCTCTCTCTCTTTTCTCTCTCTCGCACACATATATTTGCACACACAAGTCAAATTGTATTTTTATAACTGTCAGCTACAAAAATGAAGATGAACATTTCAGACATCTTCAAATTGATCGCTTGAAGATCTAGAGCCTTCTGCCATTACCAGGAACTTTGACGATGGCATGAAAAATTTTGACCTGTGCAAACAAAAAGCCATTCAGATGATGGAAATACAATATAAACTGTGTGACTATATAGAACTATTTACGTGTTTATCCATTTAGAGATATTTTGGAAGGTCTGTCGAATATAAAGATATCTAACATGGGAAGGTTACCAAAAGTTAGCAGGAATTAACCATATAGCTACAAGTTTCAGAGGGAAAAGGACTATTATATTTGGGAAAAGATAGGCTTTTAGTGAGTTTCCTTTAAGTTTATTTATTTATTTTGAGAGAGAGAGAAAGAAAGATAAGGGAAGGGGCAGAGACAGGGAGAGAGAGAATCCTGAGCAGGCTCTGAGCTCTCTGCAGGGAGCCCCACATGGGGCTTGAACTCGCGAACCATGAGATCATGACCTGAGCGGGAACCCAGGACGGGTGCTTACCCCCCCCCTCCCCGAGCCCCCCAGGTGCCCTGAGCGGAAGCTTTTAAACTTCCTCTGAGCTTCAGAGTCCGCAGCGCACAGCAGGCCTGCTCGACCCTTGCGGGGCTGCAGGGAAGAACAGACTCGACCCCGCAGCGCCCCCCCCCCACACCCCTGCACGGTGCACCGTAGCCAGCAGGCCCTCACCTCCCTGGGCCGTCACTGCAGGGAGGCTGGAGTGGCTGGGTGGTCGTCACCCTGCAGGCGCGGTGACCGACGCTTGTCCACGGGCACCGACCCCGCTGCCTGCGCTGCAGGGTGGGGGCCCTGTGGAGGCCGGGCGCTCCTCCCCTCCCCGGTGCCCCCAGCCTGGCTGCTCTTAGGATCAGAGGTGCTTCTCACTGAGGGGCCCCAGCCCATGGCGGGAGCGGCCCCGTCTCCCCGGCTCCCACGCCCTGCGATCCCACCTTAGAGTGACCGGAGCGCAGGGCTCGGAAATGACCCCCGCTTCTTCCAAGTCGGTTTCATGCTGCAGTGCTGGAGCCCGACAAGAAAGGACGCCATGGGTGGAGTTTTTCCTGTTTTTTATGTGTAATCATTAACTAATAATTGTTACCTGTGATGTATTGATATTATTAACTCGATAATTAACTAATCACTTGATTATTTGTCAATCTATAAATAACTTTGAGCTTTTCTCATACACCAGGCACTGTTCTAGGCACTAAATAAAGTGGGCAAGCAAGGAGACAGGCAGACGGAGGGTTAAGATTCCTGCCCTCACGGAGTTGACCGTTTCTTCTTCTGCAGAGAAGCCCCGGGAGGCCTGTTTCGACCCTGGAAATATCATGAACGGGACACGGATCGGCACGGACTTCAAGCTGGGCTCGACCGTGACTTACCAGTGTGACTCTGGCTACAAGATCGTGGACCCGTCCTCCATCACGTGCGTGATTGGAGCGGACGGGAAGCCGGCCTGGAGCCAGGCCCTGCCTTCGTGCAGCGGTACGTGTGACCCGTGTTCCCTTCCGCGACCCTGTGACTGTGGAACGCACAGTTTCTCCTTAGACCTGAGCCCGCGCTTCAGCACTCTGGTCCCCTAGCCAGCGGTCAGGGTCAGATCCCCGAGGGAGCCAGTGCAGACCCCGCCTTGCCCGGGCCGTGACCGTTCCATGCACGGCCATCTGTCACAGGCTTCGGGAAGGGGTGGTATTTTTCTCTCTGGCATTTTTAATTTCTGTTTTTGCATATTCTAGGCCTGATGTACATTCAGAGGTACCAGTTAGCTGTCTCCAGACGCACTCTTTCTGCCTCTGTATTTCACTGTCTCTGTGTTTCTCTGTGTCTCTCGTCTCTTTCTCTCTCTCTCTCTCTCTCTCTCTCTCTCTCTCTCTCTCTCTCTCTGTCTCTCTCTCTGTATGCATATATGTATCATTTTCCCCAAAATATCAATACTTGTAATTCTTTATATGGGCATTCAATTTCTAAAGCCACATATTAAGAGGTTAAGCCACATATTAGAAGGTAAGATCAACCTTCAAGAACAGAGAGAACAAGAGCTCCTGGGTGGCTCAGTCGGTTGAGCGTCTGACTCTTGATTTTGGCTCAGTTGTGATCTTACAGGGTTGTGGGATCCAGCCCTGGGCCAGGCTCCCTGCTGAGCATGGAGCTTGCTTCAGATTCTCTCCTTCTGTCCCTTCCCAGCTCACTGTGCGCTCGCTCTCTCCCTCTCCCTCTCTCTCTCCCTCTCTCTTTCTGTCTCTCTGTTTCTCTCTCTCCCTCTCCCTCTCTCTCTCTGTCTCTCTGTCTCTCTGTTTCTCTCTCTCTCTCGCTCTCTCTCTCTCTCCCTCTCTCTCTCTGTCTCTCTGTTTCTCTCCCTCGCTCGCTCTCTCTCTCCCTCTCTCTCTCCCCAGAAAGAACAGACAGGGCTGACCTGCCGCAACGGCAGTCTGGTGGCAGTTAGCCTGGACAGCGCAGCGACAGAGAGAGGCTTAGATTTCCGGGTCTCTGTGCTGAGTGTTAATCTCGTCGGTGATATCCCAGGACTGTCCGTAGCCCAGAGTCTTCCAGCCTCAGGCCTACGACCTGTCGTCTCTACCCTGAGAAAAGGCAGGGGCAAACCCCTTGCTGTTTGCAGGAAACACCTGGTTCCCAGGTTATTTTAGGATGAACTCAAGTCCCAGTCTAGTTAGATGTAATGAACTCGGCAAAATCTTTCTGTTCTCCCCCACTCAGGAGAGCTCGCAGTGTTCCTGGTCCCTTCGGACCAAACAGGTGAAATTTAAAAATTAGTGCATAAACATTAAAGCAAACGAAGGAAAGAAACGAAGGTTGTGTCCTGGGACGCGCTGTGGCTTCCTGTCTCTAAGTCTGTGCGTGGACCCGAGATTGTCCGTCAAGGAAGCCCGCCCGGCCGGGGCCAGCACTAGGTTCTGGGTCTCAGTAAGGACTCCATCCAGGTTTCCAGAGGAAATGAATGAGTCCGTGAAAGCCAGAAATAAATTTTAATGGAAAAATCCGCAGCCTGTCAAATCTTCCTAATGTTACATACTTTAATAACAGAAATAAAAACAGCATCATTGATGCTTCTCAGACTTCAGGTCTGGAAGAGTGAATAATGCCGAGAGAGGGCAGGAAACACACTGTGGCCTCCACGCACAGGCGTGTTTCCACGTTCTCATCCGTGTCTGAGCGTAGCCAGGAGGGTCTGTGCCCCCGTCTTCGGAGGACCAGGAAGCTGGGCGTCCCAGTAACTCGCACTGACTTCAGAGCAGCGTGGGGCCCTGCAGGACATCCCTGTGCGGATCTATCTGCTTCCCCCCAGGCCCTCAGCCCGGGGTGCGGGCGGCAGGTGCCTGCTGCTCCGCTTGGTCTAGAGGAGGAGCCAGAGAGGAGGAACCAACCCTTACCCACATGTGACTTGGGAAGGCGGCTCGGTGCCCGTGGGCCGCCATGTCCCCCGTCAGGGAGGACCCTCCTGGCCCGTCATGACGATCTCTGGAAGGTTAGCCATAAGGGCGTGAAGCCAGGGAGCCTGGCAGCTCGTGGGCTCAGGGTTCAGCTCAGCCCCGGTCATGATTTTGCATGCAGTTCACGGATCGAGCCCCGCGCCAGGCTCTGCGTAACAGCCTGGAGCTGCATCAGCCTCTGTGTCTCCCTGTCTCCATCCCTCCCCTGCTCGCCCTCTCTCTGCCCTCCCCTCGCATTCACTCTGTCTCTCTCTCTCAAAAATAAACAAACATTAAAAAATATATACATAAAAACCCACGTATATGTATGTGTTCAATTTTATAGAAAATTAATATGTCACAAGTTATATCAATTATATTTAGAATGCACCTGCCCTTTATAAAATCTGAATAATGCCGTAGACATAGAATGCCCAGTAGCCTCATAGATTTGGAAGGGCCTGAGAAACATCTTCCCTCTCAAATTCAGAAAAGGTAATCTAAAACCTCTGTTTCAACGCTTATTGTTACTTTTTACATTTGAGATTTTGGAAATCACTTGTTATATGTGTAAAGTGTTCTTTACATTTATGCACATCTACCCATCTGTAAGTATAAAGGGAAATAACTCTATAAACATACAATAAAACATAGTTCCTTATATTACAGTCATAGATAAACATAATATATTGAAATACATTATATGTATGTATATACTAATAATACATAGCATTACTATAATAAACTGTTTATAATTAATAATATGAATAAATAACATATATTTTATTATATTTTTAGGTTTATTTCCCTTTATACTTACAGATGGGTAGATGTGCATGTATTTCAATATAAGTTAAATAGGTACTATATTTAAATATAGTATTTAAATAAAATATATATTAAATGTATATAGTTAAATAAAGTATATATTAAATGTAGGTTAATATATGTGTGTCACGTACCCGTGTGTGTGAAAATAGGTAGCAAACTTACGAGGCCCACCAGAACCCGGGGCCCTAGACGGCAGTCCTGGAAGTGGGTCCTGCGCTGCCTGCTAGCTACCACCCAGGCCTTGAGGACCCCACCTTTGGAGGGAGGTTCTCAGTGTGGAGGCTGAACCAGGGCCAGGGGCTATCCAGCCAGATCCCGGCTTCACCACCCAGGGCTCAGGGCATAAGAATTCCCACCTCATCGGAGCTGGAGAGACTAATGGGATATGCATAAGGCTGGCTCTCTCAAACAAAGTAGGTGCTCAATAAAGAGAGAACCTTGATTCTGTATGGAAATGGCATACACGATCCTTTCAATACACCAGAGGCCAATGATCGCAGGCTCTTGACCTGACCTCCAGTCACTGGGATGTGACTATGAGCAGGAAACCCCCATAATTGCAGTGCACTGGCACCTAGTGCAGCTCCCGGCAGACACTCCTCACGAGTAATGCGTGAGAAGAAGCACCTCCAAGGATATAGCTTTCTGCAGAATTCTAATGTTTTTTCTTGTTTTCCATGAAATGATGTGGACACCCAGCTGTGTTCATATCCCTCTTCAGACATCTCCAGGGAGGACATATATGGGGCCGGAGTAAAAACAAGACAGAACATGAGTTTCAGACTTTTTAAATAATAACGCAGGAGGAATTAAATCTGTATGAAACTCAAATACAATTTGAACTCCTGGGGTGATGATAGCCACATTTGGACAATGATATAGAATCAAATTTTAAATTAGAAACTATTTCTTCTTCTGTATTTGAAGACCTATAAAGCTAAGAACTATTTTTGTTAACCTGTCATCGAAGTGCACAAAACATAACTTTTTGTATATATTGTTTATTTCCTTTTAAATAGAACTCAAACTTCCAAATCATTAAACCAGAAATTATCTCTCCCCCCCCCCCAGTTTGGTTTGGGTCTGTCAGGGAGAATGGACTTCTGCTGTATTTTAAGCATCTTGAGCCTGGGTGGCTCCGTGGATTAGGCGCTCGACTTCAGCTCAGGTCATGATCTCACGGTTGGTGGGTTCGAGCCCCGCGTCGGGCTCTGTGCTGACAGCTGGGAGCCTGGAGCTGCTCAGATTCTGTGTCCCCCCCTCTCTCTCTGGCCCTCCCCCATTCACTCTCGTGCGTGCTCTCTCTCACACAAATAAGTAAAACATTAAAAAAAAACCCCAAAAAAATAACAAAAACCCATGTCTACAGTTCACATGTCACAGAGTGTAGGCAGCACATTTTGGACTAGTTTATTTTAAATGTAGAATATGACTTTTTTTCCTTGGCGATTCACCTGTTATCTGCAGTTTTTCTTCACTGAAATTTACAGTAAAATCAGAATGAAATTGAAACAACCCAGAGCCCGTTTCATGGGCCGGGATGTTAGGTGTGTGGTTTCAGGCTTACGTTCAGTTCGATCCTGTCCTGTTGCCTTTACGTGCGAGGCGTCCATTCCAGTTAACGTGACGGATCAGTAGCCTCCTTGTGGCCACTGCACTTATGCCGTCGCTACTCCTTACCCATTTAGGACATGATCTGTTTACGGCATTAATTACCAAAGAGGAAGAACATCTTTTTTTTTCCTTTTATCACATTAACATAAAATCGTGTCCATTATGGAAAGGACCATGCCTATCTTGTCTTAGGTCAGCACAGTAACATGGACAGAATAATCATCACGAATGAAATGAAAATCCTGTACGTTTTTTCAATCAATTTCACAAACGATTGGTCATGCTTGAAATGTACAGTTTTGTCTGTCTTTAACATCTGAGGAAGAACATGTAGACGCAACCCAGTGGACCTAAAATGTCAGGTCAGTTTCCTTTCATTTCATCTTTTTTTTTTTAATGTCTTCTGTTATCACAAAATAATACTTTTCCATCCTGTCCTTGAACAAAATAAATATTTGTAGATCCGCAATGTCCTTAATAAGATTTCTGTATGTCAAATAATTTGAGCATCCAAATATTACCCCAGTGAGGATTTACTTCCACTTTTTATTCATACTTGTGGCTTAAAATTTGGACTGGGTGAATTTTCTAGATGTAAAAGAAAGGATATTTGCAAAGTTACCTGCTTGAATTCTATGCGGCTGAACAAAAATAAATTTCTATCTTTCATGGTACTTAGTTTTTAAATTTTGACTGTAAACTTTTAAGGAAAAAAAAATAGTTCTGAAATAACCTGGCTGCATTTATATGGATGAGGTTAAAAAAAAAGAAAAGAAGAAGTGATGTATCTAAATTAGTAGAATAAGTCGCCCAGCATTCCATGTAAAACCTTCACCTTAGTGGGAGTTTAACTTCCATCAGCAAGTTAGAAAAGAATTTTTCTATTTAGAATTGTAAAAAAGCCAGTGTAGGTGTAGTGAGGTGATAAAATTATTCTGAATTAAGACACTGATGTGAAAACCACACTCAGTGTAATTAAAGAAAATCTCTACCTGTTGATCATTAAGTAGATCAGCGCTGTCAGATGCATGAACTATTTTCCTTTGACACTTAGAGTCAGACTTCAGTTTCCCAAGCTGGTGTGTATGGCTTCGAACTCAGAAATCCCAAATGAGGTGCTTGACATTAGTGTCATCACAGTCCAAGGAGCTTTGTTCCTTGCGGAGAATGCCTGTGGGTTAGGACTTGACAGTGTGTTAATTAACATTGAAAGGATTGAATATATTGTCTTTGATTTGTCTTCTTGTAATGTGAGAAAACTCTCTTATGAAGAAGAAGTGAGTTGTAGAAATCCAAACTCTCTCAAATGCTGAAGGCGACTCTGACTTGCAGTCCGTGGGGGCGTACGAAGATGAGTACAGTGTGGTCAGGGTGCAGATGGCGGGGTCCGAGGACCGGGGGTCCAGGGCCTGACCCGGGCAGGTTCTGCACACTGGGACGTCCTCTGAAGTCACACTTGACGGATTGAAGTGTAGGGCGTTTAATTAAAAAACAGGAATCCTGAACTGGGATTTAGTGGAATGTCTGTTTGAAGATGCTTCCAGAGAGTTTTCAGTGTTTTCCCAGCAAGAGCGATGCCAAAGTGAATACAATAATCAGAAGGAAAATAAAGACACACACATGCACGCACACACGCACACAGCTCTGCATGTCACACCTGTTACTATGCCTGCCCTGGCTTTCTAGTTATGAATCAATTCAGTTTTAAATGAAACTTACAGCAAGAGACCTAGCTCATTAGGAATCCTACATGGTACTCTTGAACTGAGTCTTTGAGGTGAAAGCTTCAAGCAACAATGAAAGCTAAGAGCAAACATTATTTTTTCTAAGCCCCATAGTCATCGGAAAACAGTAGAAAACTGAAATCATTTAGTGTCGCCCTTCAGATAAGGTGATGACTGATGCCAAGCAGAAAATTCTGGCGAGACTCAAAGTCACTCTGTTTCAGACTTGCTGTTAGTTTATTACTAACGTTTTCATGATCATTTCAGCATGTGTGAGAGAGGTTTTAGGGTTTCCTAAGATCATCATAGGTTTTTCTCCTAAGTTATCTTTATTCAAACCTGGTAAATCTCTGCTTTTCCTTTCCTTCACTTCGCACAGTGGTGTTAAATAGTTCTTCCCTTGGCCACTTTGTTAAACTTAAAAAAAAAAAAAGTTTAATGTTTATATTTGAGAGAGAGAAACACACAGCAGAAGTGGGGGAGGAGCAGAAAGAAAGAGGGAGACACAGAGTCTGGAGCAGGCTCCAGGCTCCAAGCTGCAACACAGAGCCCAACACAGGGCTCGAACCCACAAATCGTGAGGTCATGGCCTGAGCTGAAGCCGGACATTTAACTGACTGAGCCCCCCAGGCGCCCGCAGTTTGTGAATTTGTTGAACTAACCGGGTGAGCTGTGCGTGTCCTCGGTGCTCTCTGCCCCCTCCGGCCCCGCCCTGGCGAGCAGGTGTGGCGGTGGTTTGCACGGGGCTGGTTTGCACGTGGATGTACGTGTGTGCTTACTCCCATTTGCAGCTCCCTGTGGAGGGCAGTACGCGGGATCCGAAGGAGTCGTCCTGTCCCCAAACTACCCTCATAACTACACGGCCGGCCAGATATGCTCCTACTCCATAACGGTGCCGAAGGAATTTGGTGAGTTAAGTTTCTTCTTCTTTTAACGTTTTATCCGTGGTCATATTTGTTCCGCTGTCAATTTTTCTGTGTCTTATGAACAAACATTTCAGCTCTCACTGTAATAAAAATATAAACGCAGGTGAGTTGTGTTAAACAACAGGTTTTCTGAATGTATACAGCACCCCCCACAGTCATTTTATCCAGGCCACGTCAAATGCTTGTTTTCTTCTGAGATTCTGATCCAGAATAATCAGAGGGAATGAGTTTGGCTTGACTCTTAACTTCCGTTAGAAAGCATTTTCTTCAAGGGAGGATGGCCAAGTCAGGGGGGTGAGGGGAGCACGGGTATCAATGTGTATGTGCATCTCTCAACCAGATGATGACGGAAGCCAGGGGGTCAGTGAGCGCACCTGTGAGTGAGCAAGGCGGAGAAACAGGCAGAGCCCCTCCCCGGCCCCTCGACATCTGACTTAGGAATTCCTCCCGGAACTTTGCTTCCAGTCTGAGCCAGCTTTCCGAATGGCTCCGCCTCCGCAAGGGCCTTCCTGCTGGGCCTGCGCTGGGTTTTCCCAGCTCTGGATTCCCGTGCCTCCGATGGCTCTCTTGGCCTAGGACGCCTCCTTTGACTTGGGTTCCTTTCTGGAGTAAATCAGACAGTAGCTGTTACAACTTTATAGGCCGGAACCTTTTTTTTTTCACAATTGAACAGTGAAAACCCTACAGGGTGAAGTTTTTTTCTGTTTTCTTTACATTCGAAATAGCCGCCATCCACTTATAGATATAAAAGAGATCAGGATTCTGAGGCCAGAATCTGTTTCAGGGAGGACATTTTAGGAAGTACAGTTATATGACAAGGAAGTTAATTGTTGGGTGAGAAACTGGTCCGTGGGAGACAAATAGTTTCTGGATTGCGAGTAAGAGGTTACGCAGCGTTACGCAAGACGGGCAAACACTTCTCAGAGTTTTAGATACACGGGCGATGTCTTGTAATACGAGTCGTTCCTGAGGCCAAACATCACATGATCACAACTGACCCAATGGCCCTTGAAATTCGCTTTGATATGCGAGTGCTTTGAATGACAAGCATGTTTCCGGAATGATTTATGCTTGCAGACCCAGGTTTTACCATATTTATTGTTTACAAGTGTCTTCAAAACTAACGAAAACCTTCACCGTGCGCTTACTTGAGCCTTAGGTGTTTTAGATCACGGGCCAAAACTATTGCTATTTATATCACCTATGGGATAAATAAAATTCTGCAGTAGGGTCATCATAAACAACTCTGTAATATGTTGCTGACCCGTGTTTAAATCACAGTGAGTTCATGTGAATTTCACCTTATAATAAGAAGTGTAGAGTTTTAAATTCTTCACCAAATTGGCGTGTTTTTAAAACCAACAAGTGTCTTGATCCCCGTTCCTATCTTACATTAAGCAAAACATTGTTAACTGCTTTTCAGTAAGTGGGGCGGCCATGGCCAATCCTTCTATTACCCCAATGTAGCGCCAGGAAAAAATTTAATATTCAAACCAGATTGGGAACGGGAATGATATTCCTTTAATTAAGTTTCAAGACAGCCCGAAGCAAAACGAAACTGTCTAAGCAACGGAAAACTCTTAGGACGGAGGAAAGCAGCCCATGAGGTTCTACAGGCATCCGAGGGTTGTGATCCTTGGGAGGAGTCAGTAAATCGGCAGAGCCAGACCGCAAGCTCCCTGTCTCCACTTCTTAATAAGCACACGTGCCAACCCACCCCCTCTGTTTTGCAGTGGTGTTTGGGCAGTTTGCCTATTTCCAGACGGCGCTGAACGATCTGGCAGAGTTATTTGATGGGACACACCCACAGGCCAGACTTCTCAGCTCCCTCTCTGGCTCCCACTCAGGTAAACACTCAATCCATTTGCTCTTTAATTTTAGTAGGCAGCCAGGGTGATTCATTGTCAACTTGTCATGTCTTTCTTATTTTCTAATGAGGGAGAAATGCAGTCATCTTTGACTTTGCTTGCCTACCTAGTAACATTTTATTTTTGATATAAAATTTCAACTGTATTTTTATCTCATATATAAAACCACTGACCTTTATCACTTTACTTACTGAGGTTGTAGGGAATATAATATCCATCTCAATACCCAAGGAAAATATCAGAAAAAGGGATAATAAATGATTTTTGCATCTCTATTTTCTATTCTGTCTCCTCATCTTCTTGGAGGGAAACAGTATCACTGTTATGGTCTTAATCCTTGCCAACCTTCACATGTGTGTGTATGAGGATTCGTCACACTCACACAGGTTCACGGGTGCATACATGTACACACATGCACACAGGAATGTGTGTATATATGTGTGGGGCTGCATAAAACATGGGATGTTACTTCTTTTTTTTCAATGTTTCATTTACTTGAGAGAGAGAGAGAGAGAGACAGAGAGAGAGAGAGAGAGAGAGAGAGAGAGAGAGAGAGACAGCATGAGCAGGGGAGGGTCACAGAGAGAGGGAGACACAGAATCAGAAGCAGCTCCAGGCTCTGAGCCCGACGCGGGGCTCGATCGAACCCATGTACAGTGAGATCATGACCTGAGCCAAAGCCGGACACTTGACTGACTGAGCCACCCGGGCGCCCTGTAAACATGGGATGTTATTTCAGGCTCGTTTTCTATGCCATGCTTTTATTGAAAATCACAGGCGAAGCCTTCCCTCCCAAAAAACACAAATACACACCAAATGTGACTTGTTTCAGAGCCGATTAGCGCAGCGCAGTTAATGGGTCCCGCGTGGGTTCGGGCCTCGGACAAACCGCAGGGTCCGTGCTGTCACTGTTGTCATCACCTAGCAAAGTCAGGTCGCGTTTGCGGGTCACAGACTCTTGCCAAACCACACTGAGTTTGGTTACTTCCTGGTTTTCGCTATTAACCAAGGGTCTTAAGACCCATGTCTTATTTTCTGCCAGCGTTCAATGATGGCATGTCTAGAAATGTATCAGAAGATACAGATTTATTTTATTTATTTTTAATTTTTTAACGTTTATTTTTGGGAGAGGGGGAGAGACAGCACGAGCAGGGGAGGGGCAGAGGAGAGAGGGAGACACAGGATCCAAAGCAGCTCCAGGTTCTGAGCTGTCCACACAGAGTACAGCACGGGGCTCAATCTCACAAACCGTGAGATCATGACCTGAGGGGAAGTCAGACGCTTACTTGACTGAGCTGCCCAGGTGCTCCCAGAAGATACAGATTTAAAATATTGTTATGTACTGATAAATTCGCCTCTGAAATGCCTTTGTCCCTCATATGCTCCTTAGCAACACATGAGAGAGACCACTCCTGTTTCGTAAGTGTACTTTAGAAGGTAAAAATATATTTCGTACGTTATTTTTTCCTGAATCTAAATGCTTTAGTATTTTGTAAACAGGTTTGGATTCAGATTTTCTTAATTTAAGTAAAGCCCTAGCAAGTAATTGTCACCTAGAGTTGATTCTGAGTTACTGATAAATCTGATTCTTACATTTCCCGCATTGTCAGCCAGCAGACCTATGATCAGTGCCTGCCTCAGAGGAGAGCATCGGGGAGGTGTTGATTGTGCACAGGCAGGACCAGCTTTAAATTCTTGGTAGAAACAAGGTGTCTGCATCCCAAACCCAAGGGGAAATTTTATAAGTCCAACAATTAAAAGTGAAATTCCAAGTTAATAATTATTTTCCAAAATACTGCCGCAGCCACACAGCGCGTGATCTCTGATTTGTCCCCTAGGTGAAACCTTGCCCCTGGCGACGTCCAATCAGATTCTCCTCCGGTTCAGCGCCAAGAGTGGCTCCTCTGCCCGCGGGTTCCACTTCGTTTACCAAGGTAAAGGTCAGGGTGCGCCCGGTGCGCCCGGTGCGCCCGGCTCTCCCCTCCCCCACCACCGACGTACAAAGCGCTAACCGTATCTGCATTGCGGCTTTTAATATTTAAGAAATTGAAGGTATTCATATGTTTATAATAAAACGATTTAATAAAAATATCACAATTTTTCGTTTTGACCCTTAAGTATATATAGTGTGTCTCCTGCAAACGCACAGTGAGACCTCACTTACCTCGCGTTATCAGGAAACGCTCGTGACAAATCCTTTGTCTGGGGCTTCATCGTTGGCAAAAGGACTGCACGTGTCTCCCAGTTTGTGTGATTAAGTGAAGTGTTTCACGAGACTTCGGACTTAATACCTGCTTTCATGGAATCCGTTGAAGCCCCTCTGACAGCTCCAGGTCCTCCTGGAGAAAAGGAAGTTGACGAGGCAACTTAACAGCATCGAACAAGACCCGAAACACCACCCGCCCCCAGACTCTCAGTACCTGCTTTATTCGGTTTGTGTCCGGTGACCTTTGCCACTGGGACACCTTCATATTTATTCCTGAAATTGGAGCGCGTTCAAAAGGTTTGAGATTGTGCGAAGTTTCTAAACAGTGAGGGTTTTATTTTTTTAATCTACAGTGTCGACCTTTGTTTTGTCCATTCAGTGCAGGAACGTGAAAAACACCACCTGTAAACTGGTGGCAGGCCTTCAGAGGCGGGAGCAGGTCTCGGGGTGTAGCAGCGACGGCTGTGCGCATATGCGAGGTCGCCGTCTGCGGGGACAGGCTGTGCCCCAATAGGAAGAAGTGCTTCATTCTTCTAGGCCGCAGTGTTGCGTCTGGCTAACGAGGGGACTCGCTGCTCTGGGCGATTCTCCCCCGAAGTGGAGGAGGCCCCCCGACCAGCAGGGGGTCCGTCCTCTCATGAGAGGCCTCAGAAAACAGGCTCCGCAGCACCATCATGTTTGTGGGGGAAAAAATTACGGAAAATAGCAATCTGTCATTTCACGGAACTCATTTCTAATACACTGCAAAACCCATGCCCTCAAAATATTTAATACAACCTATAAATTATAAAACAATTATCTCATAAATTATAAAATATTTCATTATATAAACTTCGGTGCTCAGCAACAATATGATTTATGAAGGAATGAGAAAGTATTGGGTTAAGTACAGTTTTTGACGTTTTTATTTATTAATGAAAGACAGCGACAGAGCATGAGCGGGGGAGGGGCAGAGAGAGAGGGAGACACAGAATCCGAAGCAGCTCCAGGCTCTGAGCTGTCAGCACGGAGCCCAGCGTGGGGCTTGAACTCACAAACCGTGAGATCATGACCTGAGCCAAAATCTGACACTTAACCCACTAAGCCACCCAGGCGCCCCTTAAGTACATTTTTTAACCTGGAGAAATTCAAGCTACTGACATCAGCTGTCTTGATAAGAGGCTTTCCTTCATTTTTGATAAAGATTAAACCTCCACTAAAATACCTGAGGCAAATGACCCTAAGTCTATCTCAGTTACAAATATTATTCTCAGAAGTCATGACTGTAAAAGGTACGTTTCTTGGTTTAAAGTAATGTATTGCCATTAAAGTGAATAAAAACAGAAGAGTAGTAAGACAAGACCATCATTTAGAGGAGGAATAGATTTTCCTTGTCCTGAAGAATATAGAACGACTCTAACACCCTCAGTATTAATACCCCCTCTTCTTGCTTGGTTCCTACAGTGAGTTTATGCAAAAACTGCCTTCTTACCAAAGCTAAATCCCTTGGAGGTAAAGAACTAGAGCCATGAATGCAGTTTATAAGTCACATAAGAACGCCCGGGGAAGTTTTCAATACATCTGGAAAGTTAAACCGAGTATTACTTTCTGAAAGATGCTAGTTACATGGGAGCCAAGAAGTGACTTGAAATCTTTCTGAGTGGCGCGTTCCTATACCACCTACGGCTTCATTCTTTTCCTACGTTATTAAAGCTCTGCGTTGCGCAGGGAGTTCCTGACGTCCGTGATTCTAGGGTGTCTCTCCTGTTGACCTGCAGTTGTGTTCTAAAGACCCGTTAGAGACCTCAGGGCAAAGCAGGCAGCAAGGTCAGGGCGCAGGAAACCTGGACTTGACCCAGGCCTGCCGGACCGCCGCCTCGTGGGCTCTCGTCCGCCCTCTGCGCTGTCCTGGTTGATAGTGAGGCTTCGATAATGAAGACATTTCCATCTTTCTGATCTTGTGGGGAAACGGATGTCGACTTTGTTTCACAGAGTGTCCTAAGTAACCCATGTCTTTCCTGGTTCTCCTTTGCTTCCCACACTTCTTAGAGGTAGAGGGGTGTACGTGAAGAGTCAGAAGTGGGAAAAGGAGTGAATTAGGACCCATGAGCACCCCGGAAGGGAAAGGAGGGGTCCCTTCATAACCCAGTGCTCTAAATACCTCTTCCTCCTGAGTCTGTCAGGGAGGGCCCAGCACACGGGCGGGGCTGCGGCTGGATGCTGGATGCTCCAGAGTTTCGTGCTCAGGGGCCTTATCTCCTCCTTGGGACGGAGGACCCTGATTCACAGTCCCGGTCCGACACGCAGGGTGTGGGCGGAGGCCGAGAAGACCAGTGCATTTCAGTGCCAGTCAGGCTCAGGTGTCATTCCCGGGCCACCTTGCGTCCCCCGTGGATTCAGCCCCTGCGCCCAGCAGCCGTGTGACAGTCAGGAACCTGCCATGAACGGACATCTGGAGACCCCCTGCTGTGTGAGGGTCCTGGGAACCCCGCTCACGTTTCAGTTCCCGGACTGGGCCGCTGGCAGTCTTTGTCCTGCACAGACTTCCCTAAAAACACCGTAGGATCACGCCTTGCTTTCACACGTGAAGGTGTTCAAGCGGCTTCTTGGATTTCCTTGTATGCAACCCGGGGAAGGCTTCCCTGTCCTCCTCCCCCGGCACCCCCGGACTCCTGGGTCCTCCCAGAGCCCCCAGACCTGGACCCCGGCAGGACCCGCAGTCGGTCAGGGGAATTCTGCTCATTCTGATGCGCTTTGGCATTCCACAGAGAGTGCACTGCCCCTAAATCCGTGTGTTCTGAGGTCAGTGAGAAAAGCAGAATTCATGTCATCCTAAGAAACCCACCATGTGGGACACTTACCTACTGTTTCTTAATAAACTGAACACAGTCTGATTCCTCCGGTATTATAAGAGCCTTTTTAGTCTGTTTTATGAAGTGCTTATGTTGCATTTATAGATATTTTTGGGGGGCCCCAAATATACACCTTTTTTGTTGTTGTTTTTTTATGTTTGTTTATTTTTGAGAGAGAGGGAGAGACAGAGCGCTAGCATGGGAGGGGCAGAGAGAGGGGGCGACCCAGAATCCGAAGCAGCTCCAGGCTCTGAGCTGTCAGCACATGTGGGCGTGGGGCCCAAACTTATGAACCGTGAGATCATGACCTGAGCCAAAGTCTGATGCTGAACCAAGTGATTCACCAGGCGCCCCAAATACACACTTTCAATGACAGAATCCAGCTTAGCAACACTGGAAACCACACAAGAGCCGACCTGCGTGGCCAGAGTCGGGCTCAGGCAGAGCCGATGCCTCTTCTCTCCCCTCTGCCTTACTCTGGGGCATGTGCTAGTTTATGGCCCTGGTTCAGGACCATCTACACCACCGTCTCCCCCGGGCCAGGCTCTGTGTGTGCACCGGACTGAATGTGTCTGTCTTAAGCCCGGTGGGTGACAGGGTCTCATGAATATACTACTATTTTTAGCTCTCTTATATTTGTGCCTGGCTGTTCGCACAGATCATCCGCTTTTCTTGTGTATTTCCATGTGGGATTCAGCTCTTCATTAAGTTCCTTCAAAATAAGTCAGGCACACCCAAGTTAGTAAACCAGGTAAAACTTGCCGGATATTTCAGAGGGAACAGGTGGCCTCGTGTTTATACCGACTTCCCTTGAGAGCATAACGAACGAGCGTCAGTTAGCTGAATCTCTATCTCTCTTTCAGGTCATGTTTGACGCCTATAAACAACCTAGAAGCAGGAAGCACTTGTTCTAAGTTTGGGTAGAAAGTATTGAGGCGAAAATTTCCTCCCACTTGAGGTCCTTCCCAAATACATGTCTTTACTGATTTACCCAAACCTCATCTCCTTTTAGATAACATGATTTATAAGGGTTTCCACTTTGAGGAGACTTACATTTTGTACAAAGAGCTTATAAAATGCATACTTCTTACAAAAAAGACTAAGCATCAGGTTTTGCTCATAATTCACTGATGTATGTTTGAATTCACTGACGAGTGATAGTTTGTCAAATCCGATTTTTCAACTACCCAAACAGAATGATTTTGAGAAGTAGAAAATATCCCCTGTCACTAAAGAAATAGGCCAGCTGGCCTCCCTTTGACCTGCCAAGCAATTGCTACGGACATTCGGATTTGTTCTTGTTGTTATTGGTGTCGTTTGGTTTTGTTGTCATCCCTGCTCTGGCAGAGGTGCAGTGAAGGAGCCACGGGCGCAGGCCTGGGCTCAGAACCCTGGCAGTGGCCTCGGGTGAAGGACCCACCACGCGTGTTAGGCTCTAGCTTCCCCTCGCGGTGGGGGCTCTGAAAGCCCAAGAACAGCCCCCAGCCCCTGAGCCAGCACAGCGCACCTGCCACGGCCTCCCTCGTTCTGTCCGGCACCTTCCACCAAGCTGATTTCCATTTTGCCTCACAGCGGTGTGAAACATTGACTAAAAGAGAATCATAACCACGGAGGATGGAATTTCTCTACCATGCTGCTTGAAACACCCAGGTGAAGGGCAGGGACTGGAGGAAGGGCCCAGAGGGTCGGTGCCTGAACACGTGGGTGCTCCCCCGGCAGCGCTGGGACGTTGGAGGTCTCCATCCCTGCCTGCTCAGGCCCCACTTTCCAGAGACTTATGGTCCCTCTTCTCACTTGGGAAACTTCTTCCTCTAAGGAGTGACCTTCGTAATTCCATCAAAATGCAGGTGTTGTTCATTTATCATTATTTTCCTTAAACAATGACAACCAGGAAGTTCGTGAAGAAAGGCTGAAGAGAGGCACATGTCCCAGTGACCCCAATGATGTGTTTGTCCCTCCGTACAGGAGCCTGGAATGGCGATGATGCCCTGGGAAGCACTCACGGCTCACATATTTATCAAGTATTAATGCAGTATTAAAACTACAAACGCCGCTGTGTTTGAGGCCTCTGAGATAAGTGTGCAAAGGTTGCTATCGGCAGTGGGGTGTTTTCAGCGTAATTCGGGACGAGAAGAAGAGTTGCCGTTGAAGGTATCTCTCCGTTTTGGGAACAGAGCAAACACAGGAGCAACAGACACTTGAGAGCCGCAGCCTCCGCGGGACAGTCCTGACTTACATCCTCTTCGCCCTCACGGTCCCCGTTCCCCTGCAGCAAAACACCGAGACACACAAACACGACAAATAAGAAATTTCAGCCATTTTTATTGTAATTTAATATTACCATTACCCTGGATTCTGTTTTTAGTTCTAAACAAGAGCCGTTCTGACATATCATTGTTTCAACTCTAGGTCTTGGCAGATAATTTTACTAACTTTACCTCTGGTAGAAACTGGTTCAACACTGGAGTCAAGCCCAGTGGTGTCAGAGTCGCCTTCTGGCTTCCTCCCATGGACTCACTTCCTTTCTTGCAGTTTCTCCATGTGCCCGTCACTGCTCACGTTCGATCCGAAACCTGCCGCCGTGTTAGGAAGAGTGGTGTGAGCACAGAGGACTGTTCTTAAAGAAAGTGAGCACGGGGGCACACCCTCTCAGAAGAGGCCCCCACAGACTGAAAGAGAGATCAGGTCCTGGACACAATAGACACAGACCCCCTTTAGCTGCCGGGAATGAAAACAGAACACCGTGTTTTCGTGCCCACCACTGTGGATCTAGTTCTCAAAGAGTCAGTCTGGTGTCACAGACGTCTTGAAGAGACCTCTCTGCCAACCACAGTATATTCCAGACTGTGTCCGGGGCCCCTTTCACTGGGCAGAAAACTCTGTCAAGACAGTAGACCCCCAACATACAACCTGATGGGTCCCTCACCTGCCCACGCCTGCCAGCCAAAGACCACAAGGACAGCCTGTGATCAAACAGGCCTCGAGGAAAACCACAGGCCAGGGAGGCCATGGGGGTGTCTCAGAGAGAGAGTTCCAGGAGGGCCGGTGACGGGACTGAGGCTCGTACGAGGTGATCTGGGGCCGGAGGGCAGGCAGTGTGGGGCTGGTGGGGAGGCCCTGTGTTGTGGGCTCCTGGCCTTTTATCCAGAGGTAAAAGGAGCATGTGTCAGTGCAAATGGCAGGATTTCTTTCCTTTTAAGGCTCGGTGGTGTTCCGTTGCATGGACATAACACATTTCCTCTATCCCTTCATCCACTGATGAGACACCGGTTGTGTCCACAGTGTGGCTACTGTGAAGAAGGCCGTGGTGGACACATGGGTGCAGACCGCTCTTTGAGATCCTGGTTCGGTGTTTTGGGGGGACAGATATGCAGAAGCGGGATTGCTGGGTCATATGGCAGCACTATTTTTAATTTTGCCATTACGTCACAATAGCCGTATTAGACTCGGTAGACTAAGGTCTTTGAGGATAAGTACACGTTCTTAGTCACCTCATTATCATAAGCACAGTGGTTTGGGCGCTTAATTAATTTTAACTGCCTGAATATCACTCAATTCTCATAAGGCGCTAATGCTCCTTATGCCGCGTTTTCCTCATCTGAAATGAGACTACAAGGCAGCCCTTGGGGTTGGTAAGAGGCCGGAATGCAGATGTGGAAGCGCTCCCCACCTCATTCCCTCTAGAACTTGCGGGAGGTGTTACTGATTTCTACGTTAACATCAACTCTCTCTGGACTCCTCTTACCGCCTTGTCCGAGGACCTGGCTTGGCTTCCCGATGAAGACACAGACGGTTGTGTGTGTGCTTTGCTTCTAGCTGTTCCTCGAACCAGTGACACCCAGTGCAGCTCAATCCCCGAGCCCAGATACGGGAGGAGGATTGGGTCCGAGTTCTCGGCGGGCTCGGTGGTTCGGTTCGAGTGTAACCCGGGCTACCTCCTTCAAGGCTCCGCCGCCATCCGCTGCCGGTCCGTGCCCAACGCCTTGGCTCAGTGGAACGACACAGTCCCCAGCTGCGTGGGTGAGTGTGGGCCTGCAGGGCACGGCAGCGTGCATGTGCCCACGGGTGTGAGCGAGTGTGTGCGTGTGCCCGTGGGTGTGACCGCGTGTGTGGGTGTTCCCGTGGGTGTGACAGCAAACGTGCATGTGCCCGCAGGTGTGACAGAGTGCGTGTGCCCAGAGGCGTGGCAGCACAATGCCTGCGTCCAGGCCGCACAGCCTGAGCCCACTCCAGACCTATTTAAAGAGCAATGTGCTTTATCTGAAATAATTGCATCATGGCTCCCTGCTAAAAATCACTGTGTCTCAGGAAACAACCCATTAAATTAACGAGTATGAAACCTGTTTTCTTTCACAAAACCTATCAAGTACGCCATTAACTCTCAAGCCATGAGTCTAGAGCGTAATTTCCTTTTGGGGAAGAATCATGAGAATGTTGATTTGCTCTGCTGTGTAATGTCCTCTTAATAAATGTGTGCTGATGAAGGCTTGAAAAGTAGTAGGTTAATGCAGCCCGGACCCCAAGGGCACTTTAGTTATCGTTTGTTTGCTTCACTTTGTGTGAGAACCTCGAGAGCCATTGTGATCAGCTCTTGAATTCATTTGTACATTTTCAGCGTCTCTCTTCTTCCCGGGATTTGCTCACTAATCCCATCGGTATCGTTTGGAGGTGCCTGTGTGCATATGGGAGACGAGAGTCTGCAAAGCTCCTTAAATCGTGTGGATAAAGTTATTCTAAACAGGATTCACTTCAGAGATGCCGCTGTTGGGCACCATCCCTTCTTAGCTTGAAGAGGTCACTTTTAGACACCAGGTCTATATACAACTTGGTGGTATGGTAGACAGTGATCATTGATATTGAGAATTGATAAGATAACAGGCTGAATTTGACCTTGGCTAACACATGCCATTGAAAGGAGCGTATTGCATGTAAAATGTCCCTTAACACCTTGATCGCCCAGCAAAGGAATGCTAAGCACGAAATCACGGCCATGCTTTGCCGTACTCTGTTTTTATGAGATCCGGTTTTCTCTTTTAGTCCCCTGCAGCGGGAATTTCACTCAGCGCAGAGGTACCATTTTATCCCCTGGCTACCCTGAACCGTATGGCAACAACTTGAACTGCATCTGGAAAATCATAGTTACGGAGGGGTCGGGAATCCAGGTGAGCCCCTCAGGCCCAGAGCGCCCAAACGCACGGTGCTTGCTTTCTGTGTTCGTCTTCTTGTTTGCATTGCTTGTTATTAAATACTTACACTATAACCTGTTTCCCTTTTCTTACTACTTCTACAATGAGTTTCTAATCACGTTTCTACATTTGGAATAAAAACAATCGATTTGGGGGGTAAAAGCTGTCCAGAGGGCCATTTGTAGAAATTTGCAAATGTCCCTACCTGGTTTATTTTGCTGTATTTCACCTTCCTCTTTGATGTATATTTACTAAGTTCCATGGAAAAACCCCGCAGGCAAAGTTCTTTAAATGGAAAATACATATTAACTGAACGCTGTCGTTTGCTAGATTCAAGTGATCAGTTTTGCCACGGAGCAGAACTGGGACTCCCTGGAGATTTACGACGGAGCGGACATGACTGCGCCCAGGCTGGGAAGCTTCTCAGGTAGGAGGACGCCAGGTCCCTGTCGTCTGTGTGGCTCCGAATCCTCAAACACTGACGGAATGAGCAGCAGCCACAAGACGTTCCGTGTGGACGTTTTCCTGCGAATCCCACGCGCGCCCACATTCGCTTGTCGAGCGTTGAAAATCTTAGAGCAGGAGCGCAGGTGACCCAGTGAGGGGGACAGGGAGGTAGCAGGTGGTGCACGTTTGCAGGTGACAGACTGAGGCCAGGGACCAGGGACCCAGGGGCAGTGGTGGCAGGTAGGGGTGAAGCCAAGAGCAGGTCAGGGCTCTCAGTTCTGAGAAGAGGGCCATCCAGGAAAATTGCCCTCTGTGTTTTGGGGCCTCGAGGCCTGCGATCCGCAGCACTTTGGGGCCGGGGTCTGTCAGGTTTGCAGGACGTCGCCACCCTTGGCAGCAGATGCCACCAGCCTGGATTGTAGTGAGCGGCCAGGCACACTTGCTCTTTCTCCCACCCGCAGCCCCCCAGAAACCGCTTCCGGGGCGGCCTCGGCGTCGCCCTCCTGCCTCGGCCACGGGCAGGACTATTCAGCTTACTCTTCCCTGTCTCTCATCCTGGGAGGGCACCTTGCTTCATTCCTCCAGGTATCAAATCCCGGACAGGGGGCGCCGGGGTGGCCGCTCAGTTAAGCCTCTGACTCTTGATCTGGACTCAGGTCATGCTCCCACGGCTTTGGAATTCGAGCGCCATGCCACGCTCTGTGCTGACACCGCAGGCGCTGTTTAGGATTTTCTCTCTTCTGTCTCTGCCCCTTTCCGGCACTGTCTCCCTCTCTCTCCCTCTGTCTCTCTCAAAATAAATAAACCTTAATTTTTTTTTTAAAAAATCCCGACAGAGTAGCTGTTATCAAGATCACCATCCTAAGGTCATCACACACAGTAGCTGTTAGGGAGCCCCGATCGGGCCAGGCTAACCGAACCCCAGAACAGCACTCCTCTCCACGTGCTGTCCTGGCCCTCGTCCCAGAGCTGAGGGACAGGATGGACCAGGATTGCATGGAAGACAAGAGCGTTTCCAGGACCCCACAGGCCCGGGGCCGCTGTCTCCTGGCCGTCCTCCTGCGAGGCGGGTTCAGAAAGCGCGGCTGAGGCGGACACCAAGAACCTTATTTGTTCTTGGGAATAAAAATGTCTCTGTCACTAAAAACAGCAGTGGCAACCACTGTATGCAGAGGACAAAACGCAATCATATTTATCATCGTAATAAGATATGTTTTCGTCATCTGTAAGTATAATAACGTAGCCTAGTAACATCGGTAACTTTTGGCACATAGCCGATCCCACAGACAGGCGTTGGGTGGCGAAGGAGGTCGAAAGTAGCATTTTCGTAGGATTTAGGGAACAGATAAAGAAATAACTGATAGTATAAAATATCTAGGGAAATTACAATATCTTAACAGATGAGTAAAACATGAGCAGATGAATCAGAGAGAGAAGCAAAGCTCCAGGCAGCAGAGCCCTGTGGTTTAGAGCGTCTGTCTGGTAGCCAGGGAGCCCTTGGTCAACATGGGTTGGAACCCCAGGGGCCCACTCACCCATGGGATTTGTTCAATGGACAGAGAACAATTTGGTAAACATACTTTCTCTTCCTCATGATTTTCTTGAGTAAAACTTGCTTGCAAAGTCGGTCTTTTGGGACTTTTTTTATCTGAAGTTCAGATTTCATCATTAAGATCGGTTTTTTAGGTATCAACTAAAATGCGTCAGCCTGGATTAAGCCTTCTCTGCAATAAGTACTGTCCACTGTATGCGAACTTAGCTACCGATGTGTGATTTTATATTTCTTCATTAATATTAGGAATAGGTTGATTTCTCAAAAAGAAGGGTTTAACCTTGAACTCATTTCTCCACCTAATTTTCCGAGGCACGAGTGTGTTACTGAACACGTTCACACGCAAATGTGTGTAAATGTTCTTTGTATGCACAAGGCAGTCACATGATGATTGACCAAGATTAGCAGGAATGACTTACAAAAACATAGTAAAAATCATAATAACAAAAGAAGCTAACATGTTGCCTACATATGTGGCAAAGAATAACAATAGCAATTTTCTCTCTTATTTTCATTTGTGGAATTAGGAGAACGGGACCTTTCTTCCTGCTCTGAGGGAGCCCCAAGGCAAATGCTGGTGTTGCCCCTTAGGCTCCCCCCGCAGTATCAGGCTGGCTTCTGCTGCGGAGGGAATGTGGCATTTGTCCAGATTTAGAAGGGAGATTTAGAAACTCCTGGCTATGGGTCTTCTCCTTATTCACCATCAGACGGACTCCTGAGGCCATGAGGATGGATGGTTTAATTCCTGGGTATCTTCCCAGTGGGCACACCTGGGATCTTCCCAGCAGGCACACCTGGTACCTTCCCAGCGGGCACACCTGGTACCTTCCCAGTGGGCACACCTGGGTGTCTTCCCAGCAGGCATACCTGGTACCTTCCCAGCAGGCACACCTGGGTACCTTCCCAGCGGGCAC
Source organism: Mungos mungo (assembly GCA_004023785.1). Classification (NCBI taxonomy): domain Eukaryota; kingdom Metazoa; phylum Chordata; class Mammalia; order Carnivora; family Herpestidae; genus Mungos; species Mungos mungo. Next base: position 104,229 of record PISW01004368.1, read on the forward strand.
ACCTGGGTGTCTTCCCAGCGGGCACACGTGGGTACCTTCCCAGTGGGCACACCTGGGTACCTTCCCAGTGGGCACACCTGGGTACCTTCCCAGTGGGCACACCTGGGTGTCTTCCCAGCGGGCACACCTGGGTACCTTACCAGCGGGCACACCTGGGTATCTTCCCAGCGGGCACACCTGGCTATCTCCCCAGCAGGCACATCTGGGTATCTTCCCAGTGGGCACACCTGGTTATCTTCCCAGCAGGCACACCTGGGGCTCTTCCCAGCTGGCACACCTGGTACCTTCCCAGCGGGCACACCTGGGTATCTTCCCAGCGGGCACACCTGGCTATCTTCATAGTAGAAGACAGTTTTGTGAGGGATGGCATGAATTTTAAGACTTCATTGTGACCTTCTTTCCTCATACTTGTTGGATGTGTTTGGAACAGTCAGGGACCAACCAAAGACTGCCTGAGCACGGGGGTAGCAGGTCAGGTCGGAAGGCTGGGTACGTACGAACTGAGGACGTGCGTAATATACTGACCACAGTGCAAAGCAGGTTTCTCCACGTTTGTCAGAGGAGCTAGAGCAGTGGACCTGAGGAAGGCTGCTTGGATCTGACTTGGAGGTATCAGTGCCCATTTTTATAAGCCTTATTCATGTGTGAGAGGATGCTCATGTGTGCAGAGTGTGGTCAGTGTGGGGAGGAGACGGATGGGGGTTCAGGAGGGCGGATGCTTCCTTCACGAGTCCCAGCTGGCACTGAGGGGGTGGTCCCTGGGGGGGACCCTGTAGGCGCCGGATCAGAGCCCCAGAAGCCCCCTGGTTCTGTGGGAGGCTGGTCTGCCTGTCGTCCTCAAGCATGTCATGAGCGTCCGTCTTCCCGGCTCTGTGCTAACCAGGGAGGGTCTCCTTTGTAGCCAGCCAGGAGAGACCTGGAACGTTGGACCCGATGGTCACAGGTTGTCCAGCTGGTAAAGACATGTTTGTTGAATGAATAAGTGAATAGTTTAATTTGAAAAAGAAGTAAATACTTTTTTAAAAATTTTTAATGTTTATTTTGAGAGAAAGAGAGAGAATATGCACGCATAAGCAGAGGAGGAGCAGAGAGAGAGGGAGACAGAGAGAATCCCAAGCAGAATCATATTAGTTTTATTGTTTTTTTGTTGTTTTTGTTGTTTGTTTTGGTTTTGTTTTTGTGTTTTGAGGCACCTCTACCCCATTGCTCACAGAGGCTGCAGCCGTCTGCATTCCCACCCCCGGTGCACGTGGGCTCCCTCTGCACCCCATCCTCACCACCCTGTGTTCTTAGCGGCATTGTCTACACTTGCCAAGATGAAGAAGTGGCCCAAGTGTCCACCAGTAGAAGAATGGATAATGAAGATGTGTGTGTGCACACGCACACACACACGCGCGCACACGCACACGCGCACACGCGCACACGTGCACACACACACACACACACACACACAGGAACACTACGCAGCCGTGAAAAGGAGAGGGATCTTGTCATTTGCAGTAACATGGAGACAGTGAACTAGGTGAGGGGGGTCAGGAGTCCACTTACCATGACGGGCGCTGAGCAACGCAGAGAATTGTTGAGCCACAATATCGTACACTTGGAACTGTTATAACAGTGTACATTAAGTATCATTGACTTTTTAAAATTTTTATTTATTTTTGAGTGAGAGAGAGAAAGTGCAAGCAGGGGAGGGTCAGAGAGAGAGACACAGAATCCAAAGCAGGCTCCAGGCTCTGAGATGTCAGCACAGAGCCCAATGTGGGGCTCGAACCCACAAACCATGAGATCATGACCTGAGCTGAATTTGGATGCTTAACTGACTGAGCCACCTGGGCGCCCCTATAATTGATTTTTAAAGAGGTTAAAGTGGATCAGAGGAAAAGAGAAAGAGCATCCTAGGCCTACAATTAATTATGGGAACCCCTCAAACAGAAAACATGACTTGTGAGAAAGAGAGAAGAAGCTAGAAATACAGACAATGGTTAGATCATGCAGGATCTTAGGCCAAATCAAGTCCATCCTAAGACTATCAAGACTCCATGAGAATTTTAGTATGAAATAATCAAATGTCCTTTAAAAACGGAAAGCTCTCCAACCGCTGGGTGGACTGGAGTGGTGAGGGCAACAGGAGATCCAGAAAACAGGTCTGGAGGGGGTTGGACTCTGGGCATCACCAGTGCTGGGGTCTGGCCCTGGGGGGGCGGCGGTGAAGGGGGTCTGAGGAGGCTGGCAGGGGGCCTGATGGCAGATTGCAGGGTGGGGTCGCAGCCAGAAGGAAGGCTGTGATGGGCTGAGCAGATGCTGACAGCGTGCTGACTCCCATGGGGACAGGAGGTCAACCAACTGTTACAGGCACAGATCACGGGTTAGGTTGGTGCACACCCCTGCAGAGGGCCTTCGGAGGCCCAGTGCGGTGAGGTCAGCGGGCGTCTGTGCCCTGGATTGTCCACAGAAAGCTACTGGAGGAAACCGGCACCATGCAAACAGAAAAGGGTGCCTGAGGGCCGTAGCTCTGCAGTGACGTCCTTCGGTCTCGGACAATTATGGACTCATCTCCTTGTTCTGTTATTTAAAATAGCGCTTCCTTCTTCACACAGCTGGGTTCTGCTCAGTGCGACTGGTGGGAGCACTTGGCGCCATGGAGAGGCTTACCCATGGCTGTTCCCTTGACCCCCAGGAAGCCCCACACGTGCACTTGGGAGCGTGATCCAGTTCCTAGACCAGCAGGACCAGGGGATTTGCGCTCGCTTATCATTTCCCATGAACACACCCTCCCAGAATACTTCATACCCTGGTGGACGAGCGTCTGTCTTCTCCTCGACCCCTCCAGTGTCAGATTTCTGTCTCCCTTGTCCTTGATGTCCATACATCTGCTGATGTTATACCCAAGTTTCCAATATCACCCCCAAAAACCAGAGACTGCCAGGGAGACCGAGTCACGCATGCAAAAGCAAAGGGCTTTATTACGAGTTTAGGCTGGCCGAGCCTAAGCTCAGGCTCACAGACTTTACCGGTGCAGGGATTCATGCTGAGAGCCTGAACAAAGGCGGGATAGGGTCTTTTTTGGGAAGAGGGCATTACAGGAAATGGTGACACAGGTACAGGGGTCCAGTCATTACTATATGATACCATTGACAGCAGGTTTAACCATTCATTGATACTTTTGGTGGGAGCCAATGACAACATTTAGAGTATTGACCAATCACAGAGTGGGCCCAGGACCCTCACGTAGGGTATGACTAGTCTTAAGCAATAGGTGATTATCTTATAGCTTCCATCTTTAGGCCCGCCCTTAGAAATGTTAAAGGTGTTAGCTGGTCTTTCCTGATTGTGTGTTACAAGGGTGGTCCCTCCTTCCTTGGGCAACGTGTGCCCTTCTGTTGTCTAATGATTCTGAGAGGCCGACTTCAGACCTGCGTCCTTACATTCCCCCCTCTGTCTTGTAACTGACCCAATCCTGGGTCAGCTATGTTACCATTGTTCTGGTTAAAGCTACATGCTCTTAAGACCATTAACAGAATAGCATTTACCTGCTCTTTGACAAATGCTATGATCTTATCAATGATACAAGAGCCAAATGTTGAAAGTATACCAATTTTGGTTTTGGCTCCTCGTTCTTTTCCTCTCTTATGGTGGCCATGAACCACAGCTAGACTATCCTGTACAATTCCTGAGCTATTGGCATAGAAGTAACATTGTTCCCCTAAAGCCTGGCATAGCCCTCCTTGGTGTAAGGGGAATTTCTTACTCTGCAAAGGGCATAGGGGAGGAGAACTACCCAATTTCCGCCAGTCTCCATGGTTAACTTGGTGAGGGTCTCTTTTAGGGTTTCTAATGACAGCCAATTTGTTTTACTAACCTTAGCCATATTGGTGGGCCATCTAGCGGCCGCTCGAGAACCCCCCCATTAGAGTCTGGCGGTAGAGGCGTAGGTTCCCCTTACCTTTTGCCGTGTTGAAATCCCATGCCCAGATCAGAGGCAATTAATACCAACAGAACACTGACTGTGTTTGTCGCAACACGGGTCAGTACACTTTGAGGAAAGGAAGCGTCATGTGGTGTAAACCTGCATTGTCCTCTCCTCTTCACCCCTGCTCAGTGGGATCGTTTGCGGGTCTCAGTGGGAACGTTATTCAGTTCAGATTGCCAGGGGTGGAAAAGAGAACGCACAGTCCTTTTACGAGTAATATTGGCTAACTGCTCCACCAACCTCCATAAGACTTGCTCTTTTGAAGTTTTAAAAAAATTTTTTAAGTTTCTTCATTTATGTTGAGAGAGAAAAAGAGAGAGAGGAAGAGAGAATCCCAAGCAGGTTCCGCACTCTCGGCGCAGAGCCCGATGCGGGGCTCGAGCTCACAAACCCCGGGATCGTGACCTGAGCAGAAACCAAGAGTCATATGCTGAACCGACTGAGTCCTGCAGATGCCCCTCATTTGAGTTTTTCCCTTCTTCGTTCAAGTCAAAAGCAAACAAACAAACAAAATGATTTTGTTGTTAAAAGAATGCCATGTGAAAAGCCAGTGTGCCAGTGCCTGGTGAGGGGTAAGGGCTCCTGGGCCCATTTGCTGATGTGACAGGGCTGTCGCGTCAGCTTCAGGAGGCCAGAGAGAGGTGCAGCCTTCTGCTGTCTGTGCGAGAGAGAGAGGCTCAGAGGACAGAAGGGCCAAAGCCACTGCCCCGACCCACTCGTCTGCAGTGAGACCCCAGGACTGTGAGAACCGGGACGGATAGCCCCATGCATTCTGTTGAGGGGGAGTGAATGTGTGGGTGACGCTAAGGCCCCTCCACCTGTCTCTTGCAGGAACCACGGTCCCAGCGCTTCTGAACAGCACGTCCAACCAGCTCTGCCTCCACTTCCAGTCTGACATTAGCGTGGCGGCCGCGGGATTCCACCTGGAGTACAAAAGTAAGGTCCTCCCTGTGTGTGTCTGGCCTCCACCGTCATTCTGAGTGCGTCTCCGGAAGGGACAATAAACCCAGGCCCTGTTACGTACTCAAATGTCCTTGTTCCAAAACGACTCTAAAAGTTGCATGAAACTGGGTCACACGAAATCTCTCTCTCTGGAAAACATATTACAAAAAGCAAACTAATGAGGAAATGTCAAAGTCAGTCTCTGGAATGGTTGGAAAAGTGAAGTTAGTATCTGGAATCCTTGTTCACAAGCACGGAAAGTAGCCATTTGTACTATGCCTGGTTTCCTTGTGAGTGGTGTTTCTATTAGCAACCAGGACCCCAGAAAATCGTCATTTCCAAGCAGATTACGATCGTAAGGTCCGTCCATTTGTGGCCTCCAAGCCTGGCCGCGCAGGGCCTCGCTCTGCGTACGATTCATTTTAATTGGAAGAGGCATCCCGAAGGAGACGCTAACCTTTTAAAAATGACTGTGAAAAACGAGTTCATAGTCTGATAAATGGGTTGACAGAGGTCAGATTCACAAATCTTCTTTGGCGTTTGATTATGCAGGTAAACCTTGTAAAAATGAAGTAAGAATTTCCAATGAGAGTCGGGTTTATTTTAGGACATGTTTTCAGGCACTAAAAATGCTTAATGTTGATATTCATCTCCTTTAATAAGTAGTTGCAAATAAGCAAATACATGGATAAGCTTTAATAAGTGATCTTCTGAATGGAGATAAGCAGTTTGCCGAGATGGAAATGTATGCGTGTTTGTGAAAGGCCAGATTTCCAGCTGATGATAAATATTCCGAGCCAGACACAAACCACAGGGCTGTTTCCCATTTCGGTTAAATTCCCCACTTATTACAGGCATTTGTATGCAAGTTTATTCCAATTTATTTGAATAGGACTACTTTGGTGACAGTGTAAAATGACGCTGTGGGTGTTATTTATGTAGGAAATGCCTGGAAAAAATCTGCCACTTCGATGCATCATGTGAACATCTGTAGATGGGGAAATTATCAACCTTATTTGTGATAGTGTTAATGGATGCGCTAATACTTTCAGCAATGCTAGGACTGAAGAATGCTCTTATCTCTTTCTTTCCAACGTATCCTGTGGCTTCAGGCTTTCCACTTCTCATAAAGAGAGGTGCTAGTTCAATGTTTAGTCTGCGGTTACTATTACATACAATTATGGCTTCAACCATATAATCATCTACATTCCACTCTTTTTCCAGCCAATACACCTCATTAAAAGAGAAACACTAAAATGTTTGTTCACGGAAATGAATCTTGTTTAAAAACCCACGGCCTTGCTTAGTTAGTTAATGTATTTATATTTTAGTTGGCCAAACACAATGCTACCTTTCCACTTGTTAACACGTACTTGGAATGACTGTTTTCCGGTGCCAACATCATTCTGATCCCACCTGTGATGTCCATGTCTTCCCTACGGCCTGTGCGTTTAGAGGTGCTTGTTTCTCTCTTCTGATTTTCTGTGCCAGCGTTTAACATGTGGGTTATGCAACGTGTTTATGGAATTAGCCTCACGAAGGCCAACATCGCACAGTGTAGGGACTGTTGAACTAAGCGGCCGAAAGATTGTCTGATGTTTTTAATCCGTTGACTTATTTGTACATCGACCTTAAATATGCACTGCCGGTCCGCAAACCTCTGAATTCAGATTTGTCCCTAAAATTGATACCCATGAAATCATAGTAAAAACAACAAAAACAAAAGCCCACACTCTCTACTGGGTCTTGTTCTAGACATGTTACAGCTCCTCCCTCACGTGTCCTCAGAAAGCCATCTTTTTGAGGGGTGCCCAGTGTTTACAAGACAAAGGACCCGAGATGGAGTGTCTTCAGCCGGCACAAGCCCCAGCCCCCCTGCTCGTGACCCACAGCAGGCCCAGAGACCCATCATCACGACGGCCCTTTACTGGAGGCAGAGGCGCGTGCCCCTCTCTGTGTGACCAGTGATAACACCACCGGGCAGTTGGATGATACGCAGAAGGGAACGAGGCTTGTGGGTCGGTGCTGGGGATGCGTTTTGTCCCCAAAACCAGAGCTGCCGTGGCTGGTCCACACCCGCTTCTCGGCGAAGATGTTTAGTTTCTCACCCAGACGTGAGCACCAGGCCCCATGAGTTGTAACGGTGCATCTTTCGGGATGAGCACTGACAGGAATCTCCCAAAGAGAAAGCAAACATTTTTATTTGAGGGGATGAACTATACAGTTTTAATGATTGAAAAAGCAATTCCGAGCAGGGCTGATCGGACATGGATGACCTAGGTTCTCTTGTGGGATCTGGGGAGGAACTCAAAGATTGAATGTTCCATGTGTTCTGGAAGCCAGGTATCCTTTTTTCAGTTTTTAAAAATTTATTTATTTATTTTGACTGAGACAAAGATAGAGTGATTTGGGGAGGGGCAGAGAGAGGAGGAGAGAGAATCCCAGGCAGGCTCCAGGCTGTCTGCACAGAGCCTAACGCAGGGCTTGAACCACGAACCTTGAGATGAGAACCGGAGCTGAAATCAACAGTCAGATGCTCAGTCAACTGAGCCACCCAGGCGCCCGCATGCCTTTATATTTTTTACCTGGGTAGGAGGTTTGACACCGTTACCCAGAAGCACACCGGTGTCACCCTCGCTCTGGGCTCTTTGCTTCAGAAAAACTACCAAAACGGAACAAAACAAATAAACACATACCATGAAACCTTTAAGATGTACACAGACAATGATGACACTGGTTTACCCTGGAAATTACGGAACCTGAGCTGAGGGTATGTGGCAGGACCCGGCCGCGTGGGGACAACATGGCGTTGGCCATGCCTGACCCCTGCAAGAAGGGGCAGAGGTTTTATAGATGTGAGCACGTTGTCCTTATGGGTAGATATGACACGCGTCCCATGTCAGGGGACCCGGGCTGGCCGGCTTCCGTGGGATTTGCTGGGTGGAGAGCTACCAGGGTTGAGGCCGTGCACCCTATTGGACATGTCTCTCTGTCTTATTTGTATTTTGTTGATTCTTCCCTCTTTTCCTGCCAGCTGTTGGTCTAACTGAATAGTTTTATGGCTTCAGTTTATCTCCACTATGGGCTAGTTAGCAAAAACTCTAAAAAATGTAATGATCTGCCCAGAGTCTAAAAGATACAACCTTAGGGGCACCAGCGTGACTCAGTCGGTTAAGTGTCTGACTCCTGATTTCGGCTCAGTTCATGATCTCAGGGTTTGTGAGTTTGAGCCCCGCATGGGGCTCTGTGCTGACAGCAAGGAGCCTGCCTGAGATTCTCTCCCTCTCTCTCTGCCCCCTCCCCTCTCTCTCAAAATAAGTGAACATTGGGAAAGTTTCTAAAAAGATACATCTTTAGTATTTTATCACAGTTTTCCACCTCCAAATGATACTACATCATTTTGTGTAAAAGAACCTTACGATCACGTATTTCTAATATCTGTTTTCCATCACTTGTGTCCGACATTTTATTTTTGCATGTTATAAAGCCCACAAAACATGTTTCTTGTTTCTTTACATTTTTACTAGTTTACTCTAACAGTGATCTTATAGACTAAATAGAAAATAAGAAAAAATACATACCTTTACCTTTGCTTTGAGCATCCTTAGGACTCTTTAGGTCTCTGGGTCAACCCAAGGGTCTGAAACCCTTCCCTTTGCCTTTTTTGTAGTGCTGGTCTGCTAACAACAAATTCTCCCAACTTTTGTTTTTTTTTTTTTTTAAGTCATTATTTCACTTTCATTTTTGAAAGATATTTTGCTGGCACAGGAGTCTGGGTCGAAAGATTCTTTGTTTTCCGAATGTTAGCTGTGACCCTATTGTCTTCTCACTTCTTAGGTAACGATGAGAAGTAATCCGTTACTTCTTACGTCCACACACGTGTCCCTTTTCTCTGGCTCACTGCAGGATTTTACCTTTACATTTTGTTCCCTTCGGGTTACCTGTGATGTGTCCAGGGGAGAGCGTGTGCGTGTGCTCTATAGTTAACCTCACGTTCTTGACGTTCTAGATCCTGCTCTGAAATCGACTGTTATTTACAAACAGCCGTCAGCCCAAACACTGACTTCGCTCCATCTCTTTGTTTCTTCTGGGACTCCAATTCCACATAGGTTAGACTGCTGACATTGTTTCACAGTTCTTGGGTGCTCCCTTCTGATTAATTTACTCTTTCCCCCTGTGTTCTGGCCTGTGTGGTTGCTCGTAACCTTTCTTCAGACTCACGGAGTCCTTCCCAGCAGTGTCAGATCTGCTAGTGGGCTCGTTGGAAGAATTCTTCAGGGTGCCTGGGTGGCTCAGTTGGTTAGGCACCCCACTCTTTTTTATTTAATTTTATTTATTTAAGTAGAGAGAGAGAGAGAGAGGGAGAGATGGAGGGAGGAGGAGAGAGAGAGAGAATCCCAAGCAAGCTTTGCACCAACGGCACAGAGCCCAATGCGGGGCTAGAACTCACAAACCCCAAGATCATGACCTGAGCTGAGATCCGGAGTTGGACGCCACCCAGGAGCCCCAAGCATCCCACTCTTGGTTGTGGCTCAGGTCACGATCTCACGGGTCGTGAGTTCCAGCCCGAATCAGGCTCCACACTGGCCGGGAGCCTGCTTGGGGTTCTCTCTCTCCCTCTCGCCCTGCCCCTCTCACTCATACACATATTCTCTCTCTCTCAAAATAAGTAAACTTTTTTTAAAGACTTCATCTCTGATTCTGTGGGCTCCTCCCATTGGGATCTCCATGTGACTCTTCTACAGTTTTGACTCTTTCCTGTAGTTACTGTCTCTGTCCATCTCTTCACGCATGTGATTCTTCCCTAAGTTCTTAAACATAGTTTTCATAGTCACTCTAATATCCCATCTAATATATCCCACGACTACGTTCCAAGTCTGGCTTCATGACTTTTTCTCTGGAAAAAAGGTCGATTTCTCTTACTTTCTTGTGTGTGTCTCAAAACATTGTATGAAACCTGGGCAGCAGGAGTCCGCTGGGAGAGGCCACCTTTCGTAATATTTACGCCTGGAAAAGGGCACAGCCTGCGGTAGACTTGCGGGTCCCTCCAGGCCGGAGCTGCGCTGTCTGGGGTCCTGTTGCTGCGGTTGCATTCAGAGGGCGGGCGAGGGCCTTGGGGCTCCTCTGGGGTGAACGCTGGCGCCCTGCGCTGAGCCCCAGGGCTGCTCCTCACTGGGAGTGCCCAGCCTTGCCTTCCAGGCCCCCTCGGCACCCTTCCACAGAGCGGGGCTCCCTGCACACTCTGGCTCCTCCCGAGGACGGAGGGCCGCTGCCTGCCCCTGTGCTGGGCTCCTTCCCCCGTCTGGTCCTGCAGCCAAGGCCAACCCCAAGAGTGGGCACTCAGGCAGCCGTGTGCCCAGCACCCCTGCCCTCCCTCCCGAGGCCGGCAGAGTCTGCCTGCTGGGGCTTGAGGGGGGCTGCCCAGGGTCCCCAGGCCCAGAGACCATGGAGACAGTAGAGGACCCGGAGCTCACACCGGCTCCCCTGCCACATCCTGGACACAATTTTCTTTCTCACCAGCCCTCCTCCAAGCTGCAGTGCGTATGCCCCTGAGGCCGTGGACCCACTGCCCCTCTCCCAGGAGTCAGCACTTTCACGGCCTAAAGTGACAGGTTCAGGGAAGGTGTGTATTCCATGCCTTCTCTCCCCAGAAACAGTGTAGGGGCCCTCCAGGCTCCCGCTGCCCCAACCCTTCTCCAAACCGCCCGTTGCAGGAGGGGCAGACTCCCCTGGGTCTGGGTCCCTGAGCCGTTTGAGCCCATCCAGGCCTCAGGCAGTTTGCCAAGAGGTTGGCCGGTTTGTTTCCTTCTGTCCTATGCGTGTTCCTCCTGCACCTGTCACCGAGGCGCTCCGAGTCCTGGGTCTCCCGGAACGGGCCCTTCTTTGGACTCGCTGTCGCCCGGGGACCTGCTACCTCATCTCTTTGATGATTTTCAGAAAAGTCAGGGCTTAGAAGTTTAGATTTTTCTCATTGTTAAAGTGAAAGAAGCTTTTTATTTTTTGGATTTCTATATCCCACGTGTAATGGAGATCCCTTCCCGGGTTTCCCCTTGTCCAACGAGAAGTGTATAAATACGGAAGGTACTCCTTTAGGTTAGCCATGGAGGAGCTATTCTTGAATGCTCCTTTTTACAGTTTATTTTAAGTAGGCTCCCCATGCAACGTGGAGCTTGAGGTCAGGACCCTGAGATCAGGGTTTCATGTGCCCCTCCTGAGCCTGCCAGGTGCCCCTTGAATCTCCCTGTGGAGAAGCCTGTCTGTCTACGTGTGTCATCCATGCTACACACTAACTGTAACATAGTAACACAGGATTCATCGTAACTGTGAACACTTTACCAATGTTTACAGATAAATTATACAATTAAATTTGATATCTGTTTACATTGCAAATACACTATTATCGGAAATAGCCTATCTAATCTGTCTATTCCCCATTTAGAAATTTTTGAAGAGAAACTATTTATTCTGATTTTTTGCGTATACCCATGCTTTTTAATAATCACGCTTTTCGTGATTAAAAGCTTCTCCATTAAATTATACCGTGATTCAGGGGTACCTGATACCTATTTCTGCCTTGCTAAGTTGGGAGATATTTAACTTCTAACTCTGCAGTGAACCTCACAACACCCCACTGAATACATCTGTCCTGAGTTAGCATGAGAAGCCCGTGTGTGAATTTGACCTCCCCTCAAGGCTGATGCAGTCGTGCGGGTCTGGTGCTGATGGACGGCACTCAGTCCAAACAGCACCCAAATCGTTGCGTGTGTAGAAGCCTTTTTAGGTTACCATTTTTGTCGAGTATTTATCAACATTCACTATTGGGAAACCCAGTGGAGCTAACAGAATGTTTCTGGAGTCTCTGGGCTATGACATTTGGCCCCTGGAGGGCAAGTAAGACAGAGAAGCTCCAGTGCAGTGCAGATTCACGTACTTTACAGTGCATCACGGAAGACGTTCTTCTGGAGTTTTGTTTTGTTTGTTTTGCATTTGTTTATTTATTTATTTTGAGAGAAAGACAGGCACAGAGAGTGAGCAAGCAAAGAAGGGGCAGAGAGAAGAAGGAGAGAATCCCAAACAGGCTCCGTGTTCAACACAGAGCCAAACATGGGCCTCGAACTGTGAGATCACGGCCAAGCTGACATCAGGAGCGGGACACTTCACTGACTGAGCCACCCAGGTGCCCTGTGGTGCCCCCATTCTTTACATAGTCATCCAGCTACGGACACGGTCCAATGTGGAGGCCATCGCCCCATGTCTAGGGATCTGGCCGCAGACAGAGAAGACTGTACTGATGGACCAGAACCAGGAGCACACAGGCGATGACAATGACAGCAATGGTGACTCTCCGTGTTTGAATTGCATGTTACTCCTTTACAAGGGAGGGTTAGATGGAGGTTTCTTATTTGTCACATTTTAGCAGTGTATTCATTGTCCTTAGTTGCAATGATTATTTACCATTATAAAATATGGGTAACCTATTTTACCAATTACTTGATTTGACTTAGACATCAGTGTTTTTAAGCATTGGTCTGGAGCGCTCTGTGATATAGCATTATTATTTCTTATTTCAAGTGCACCCAGTACCGAACTTATTATAGCTAAGTCCTTCTGTATATAATTGGTAGTTAAGTGTATAGTGAAAAAAAAGATTACGTATCATCAATGTATAGGACCCATTCAAAAGATATTTAGTCAGACAAAAACTAAGATTGTCTAATTTCTTTTTAAAATGACCTGTCTGGGACACCTGGGTGGCTCAGTCAGTTAAACATCCAACCTCAGCGCAGGTCATGATCTCATGGTTCATGGGTTCGAGCCCTGCGTCGGGCTCTGTGTTGACAGCTCAGAGCCTGGAGCTGCTTCAGATTCTGTGTCTCCCTCTCTCTCTCTGCCCCTCCCCACCTCAAGCTCTGTCTCTTTCTGTCTCAAAAATAAAAATAAACTTTAAAAAAAGTTTAAAATGACCTCTCTGCTTTCCAAATATTTCCAAATATCTGTTTCCATGAAACTAAGGAGGAAGATATAAATGTACTGGCCACATAGAATAAAAGAAATGACATCATTCAGCATTAACATAGCTTTGAATTTGTGGCAGTACAAGCAAAAAGGAAATAGATATTGTTTACATAATGTTCTTTTTAAAAAGGAAAATGTAATAATTAATTAAAAGGTAATTTCCTTTGTTCTATATTCTAAAAGATATTAATAATTTGCAAAGAAAGTTGTCTTCAAAAACGATTTTTTAGAAAATGCAGAAGTGAACTTTATGTGACAGTCATGTATCAATTTTTATATAATTTGGAGAACATAATACACATAGCTACATTAATTTCCTTCCTGCTTGTGTTCAGTGATTAAGTGGGTACCAAATTTTATTTCCTTTGTGTACGCATTTCAAAACAGGAATTCAGAAAGAACACTCTAGATAAAGATTGAAATTCTGGAAAATGCGCTGAGCTTTTTGAAATCAAAAGTACTAAATATTTTTAGTGAGATTTTATCCCAATCGAATATTGACAACATTGATTGGATTACAGTGATTCCAATGATCTTTATAAATACCTGCAAATTATTAATGAATGTTTCAACAGCACTTTAATATTACATCAGTACTAATAAGGTTTCTCAGCTTGAACGGTGGGTGTGAGTAAAATCACGGGATGAGAGATTAAACAAGAATGAGCCTCAGTGTAGCCGTTGGTGTGTTTGTAGAGATTTCACTTTGTGCACTCAGAGATTAGAGCTGAGGGCTTCCCACCTCGTGAACGTCTCACAAACCAGTGCTCCTTCAAAGGCATAATGAGGTTATCTTCTTAATCACTTCATGTTAAGCCCCTTTTTGTATTTATTTATATACTAAAAGTCCATAGGAGTTTTTTCTAAATGTTCTTTTTTCAAAGAATCACCTGAGACCCTCTACCAACTTTAGTTTGGCAAACAGAGACTGCCTTCCTTAATCCTGTTAGAATTGGTCTTAGTCCCATAGACTGGTAATTAGTCATGTCTTCCTAGTTTTCTATCAAGTTCTAACTGTACCGAGGACCACAGGAGTATTTGAAGTGGACCCTTGAACAGTGTGAGGGATAAGGGCTGCCAAACCCTGAGTCATCAAAAATCTGCGTGTCACTTGTGACCCCTCCACAGCTGAACTTCTGATAGCCTGCTGTTGAGCAGACACCTTACCGATAACGCAAACAAGTCAGTTAACTCATGGTTTAGATATTGTATGTCTTATGTACTATCTTGTTACAATAGAGTAAGCTAGAGGACACAAGATGTTATTTAAAAAAGTATCTGGAAGCAAATACACATTTATGGCACTCTACTATATTTATTAAAAACAAAAATTGTATGTAACTGGACTTGCCCGTATTGTTTAAGATCAACTTGCTTGTGAATCCTGGCTTCTGTTTCACATCACGGAGAATTCCAGAGACCCTCCTGGGGAGCTGAAGCCTCTCTCAGGCATTCACCGTTAACACAACTTGGTTTGGTGACAGGACGTTATTCGGGCTTGAACGTAACACACACACACACACACACACACACACACACACTAACAAGTGAGCACTTTCTTCCATCCTGTGATATTTCAGCATTTTTACAAGCATAACATTTAAGTGAAAAGTGCAACATCAATCTCATGGCTCTTCCTTCGACAAATAAAGGGACTGAAAGAAAGTTTCTCTGTAGTCTTTGGAATTTTAGGCATTAAATTTGCGAATGGGCAAGAGTGCAGTGGACAGAACTGAGGACTCGACCTAAAATTGCACCCGTGGAGTGTCACCTACCGCTCCCATGCCTGGGGAAGAGGTGGGTCCTAGCCTGACATGTACTCATCAGCTGGCCTTCTGGATGCTGTTGAGGGGATCAGCAGTCGTTACGTCACTGACGCTGCTCCCCAGGCCGCTCGTGACTCAGAATGGCTCACATGAAAAGGAGCCTGGATTCAAGGGAACAGTTGTCCTTTGCATCTGTCCTTGGGACCCATGTGAGGCGGCCTTCGTGTTTGGTGGTTCTCTGCGTGGAGTGGCTTTCACAGAACGCACACACTTGCCCTCATGCCATCTCAAGTGAGTGTGGCTCCTCCCTCCTCTCTCGTTTGTGTCCCTGCTAAAGTAAGTTGGGGGCATCCCTGCATTCATCCGGAATCATTCCAACACCTCTCATTTACTCTGGGCTCTGTGCTTCATAGACAGAGTCGTGACAAGACAAGAGGACGTTCCTCTGCCCATGTCGAATCTGTATTCTAGGGGCGGCCGTAACCCACGAGAAACCTAAGGTGTCCGTGATGGTTACAGACTGTGCACAACACCTGGAAGCAAGCAGAGCTCTGATGTGCAGAGTAACTGCTGTGCGCTGCTTTAGCTGGAAAATATGGTCTGAAGGGAGGACGGAAGAGCAGTAGACAGTCACAAAAACACGTAGGGGAAAGCGTTATAGTCCAAAGACACCGTGGTCGCGTGCGCCCCGGTGTGAGAGCATCTGACACACACGTGAAAGTGAAGACATCAAAAGTCCAGAACAGAGCGAGTAGTGTGACCAGGAGGAAGAGAGGTAGAAGTAAGGCCCGGGAGGGAGGGGGGCACGCACGGTGCCGTGTAGGCAAGACTCCATTTATGGGCGACTGGAAGCCATTGAAAGGTTTTCATCAGGGAAGTGGGATCCTCTGGTGGATACTTCAAACAGATCAAGCCCCTGAGCAGACACCAGGTGGTGTGGGGCCATGGCAACAACAGAGGCTTGTCTGCATCAGGTAGGCTCTTTGCTGTAGCCCAGGAGGGGTGATGTGGCTCTGAGGAGGAGAGGACATGCAGACAGACAAGGATTTGACATGCAGATGGTGGGTAGACCAGATGGTACAATGGATGCACACAGAGAGTGAGGAGAAAAAGAGAGCCAGACGGTCCAGGAGTCTGGGTTTGAAAGATGTGTCTGATCTGAGTGTCGTTTACCAAGATGGTGTGACTTACAATCCTGACTTCACAGGCAATCACGCCGGGCCACACATATTCAGAGTTCCGAAATAATATCCGGTTGTTTTCATGTGATTAAGTAATGCAGAAATAGGATTTTCATTCAAATTTAATTTCCACAAATCCCAAAACATTTTGTTGATTTCTAATTTTATGTTTAAAATACTTAGAAAGTTGTGGAGTGAGGACATTTGCTAATGAAAGCCACTTGGTTCTTTTACGTCTTCGGTTGTCTTTGTTTGGTTGTTGGTGAGTTGTTAGTGCTGCTGGTTCTCTTATCTGAGCGTCTGTTGTAAAAGCCGCACCACCATTTTACGGTGACGGTTTTCTCTTTATCTCTAACTGTTAGGGCGTGGGCTTGCACATTAATGGTGGACAAACGTGATTGAGATATTTGCAGTTCTAGACTGCCGTGGGAATCTACACATTTCTGAGAACGGCAAGGAGCTGGGCTTTTTTTTCAGTGCAACCCTCGTTACGATTTTGTAGCTCATTTTGGTTTGGAGTGAGCTCACTTTCATCAAATCCTATCCTGTTTGAGTCTGGGAGTATTATGGGAAAGCAGAATTGTTGAGCCACAGTTTCTGAGTCCAACTTTAAAAAAATAACCTGGGAAATACTTGTTGGTTATTAAACTGTCATTAGTGATACACATACAGATCCTCTATGCTCATGTAATGGGTTAATCTAGAGATTTTGTTCTTCTAGAACAGACATTTCAATAGAGTCCCACATGCAAAAGTATATTGCTTTATTGGCCAGTTGTAGTCACTCTGAAATTATGATTATTCTGTGTTTTTAATCATCCCATTGGTTTCAGGATCTTCTTACTAGCTTAAAACTCATGTTATTTTATCAAATTCATCCCATGGGTGTTACAACTTGAAAGAATATTCTACTTCTGGTCTTGCACATCTTCCACGGTAATTAGCTAGGGAATGAAGATGCTATAATTTGAATAAATTATGACTGGTGGCTCTGTGCCTTAGCCAGCCCCTGGCTCATGTTTTATGAGAAGCCCAGTCCTATCAGATTTTGGACCCAGGCTCTAGACGCAGGGGACTGGAGTTCAGTCGTGTAGGTGAAGGAAGTAAGAAGAGTTTTGAGTGTCAGAAGGGGAGCGGTTTTGGAAGGGGAGATGACACACAGCTGTTTCCAACTCCCCGAACTGTGAGGGTCCCTCCATCACATCATCAGAGTTGTCTATGCTCTATGTCCCGTTTAATCAGTAAAAACGAAGTGCAAACGTCCTTCCCTAGAGGGCTCTCATCAAATCCATCGCCACATACCAGATACGTGCTTGGCAGGAAAGTCTGTACAGCATCTTAGGTCCCCGGAGGGTTTTTCATTTAAACACCTGCATCCCCTACACCTTGACATTCCCCTAATTCCTCACATTGAACTACGGCCATAACGCTCCAGTGCTCCTTCTCTTTCTGCCCCTTTGCAACCCAGCACCACACTGGGATTGCCCCCCACGTGCCTCCTGATCCTAACATTCATCACGTGACAAAAATCCTTCAGGGGCCCAACAGTGTGTCCCTCGCTTCTAATGGCATCTCTGCCCAATGTGTCGACTAGTTTTATCACCCACTGTTTCCCCTCAAGCCATGTAACTCGGTCAGATACTGTCCGCCAAACACTGTGTACCTTTCCATTTTCACACAAGTGCTCCCCCTTCCCCCTTACCAATGACTTCTCCCCTACTTGTCTGTGCCTTCAGAGCCCACCTGCACTTCTAGAAGCACTCGGCCTGCCCCCCCTCCCCGCCCCAGCTAAGCCTGTCTGCACTATGTCAATCCAGGTTCACTGCTTTGACCTCTACTTTTATTAGCATTCATTACCCACACGCTTCAATTATAACACATTTTCCCCTTTAGTACTGGTCTTTATGGCCCCTAAACCCAGCTAGACTGTTAGTTCTCTGAGGCCCTGGGAAATACGGCCCTTCTTCCACACCTCCTTTCTTTAATCTGTGTATAGAACCTAATAAATTGTGTTGACTTGCTTGCTTATTTTCACACGATTTAATTATTAGATGATAATGTCCAGTTGGGGGTAAAAACACTTCAAAGAGACAAGGGATAGATCTGATCTTGTTTTTGATAGTCCATTTTAAATAAAAATTGTGTAATTCCCAATTGTGTATTAACATTTTTTAATCTTTACATATTTATGAGACTTTTTGTATTTTCTGCAGGTTCACATGATGCATGGATTTATTTACAAAATTATACTAAAACGCTGCTAGTTCTTGGAGATAAATGGTCACATTGTAAGGAGCTCTTTCTTTTTTAAATTTTTTTTTAATGTTTTATTTATTTTTGAGAGACAGAGAGAAGCATCATGAGCAGGGGAGGGGCAGAGAGAGAGGGAAACACAGAAAATGAAGACAGGCTCCAGGCTCTGAGCTGTCAGCACAGAACCTGATGCAGGGTTTGAACCCACGAACTGTGAGATCATGACCTGAGCCGAAGCCAGACGCTCAACCGACTGAGCCACCCAGGGTCCCCTGTAAGGAGCTCTTTCTAAGCAGTGGGAGGGATGCACACAAGGAAATTGAAATGCCCTGCTGTCCGTGTTGTGGTAGGGTCAGGTCACCTGAGGGGGCCCCATTCAGGCCGCCGCATGTGTCTGACTCTAGACCTGACATTCATATCCCACGCCTGCTGATTTTTTTGTGTTTGGTAAAAAACACAACATTAAACAGACAACCAAACCATTTGTAAGAGTGTGGTCCAGTAGTGTTAAACATGTTCACACTGTTGTGCAACGGATCTCTAGAACGTTTTCGTCCTGCAGATCTGTGCACCAGTGAACGGTAACTCCCCGCCGCCCCTCCAGCCAGGGAAACCCCGCTGCTACTGCCGTTTGTCTGATTCGGACTATCTTAGAGATCATGGAATCATACAGTTTGTCCTTTTGTGGTTGGTTGGTTTCACTCAGCATAATGTTCTCCAGGTTGATCCATATCGCAACCTGTGACAGAATTTCCCTTTTCTAAGGCTCAGTGCGACTCCACTGTGCATCTACCACGCTTTCTTCTGTCAGTGGACATTTGGCTTACTTGCCCCTTTTGGATATTGTGAATAATGCTATAACTGAGTGTGCACACATTGCTCTGAGTTTTTCCTTGAATTCATTTGGATATATGCCCGAAAGTGGGATGGCTGGGTCATGGGTCTGTTTGCTGGCTCTGGCTCCCTGAGGTGCAGGGTCAGGCGGTTTATTTGAGATCCCCGTTCTTGTTTAATGTCAGCGTCTCCCGCTGTAGAGCCCCTCTTAGCCCTACTTGTCCCTCCTGCAAGTTTTTGGTGTGGCACCTCGCTGTTTTCCTGTTCCACATAGTTTCTAAATTCTCTTGTCATTCGGCCTCTCACCTGCCGGTGGGGTTTTAAATTCATTGTTTAATTTCCACAACTTTTTTTCTGTTTTCTCTCTGCTACTCACTTCTAGTTTCATTTTATTATGGATCGAGAAGGCACTTTGTATGATTTCAATCTTCTTAAATCAGGTAAGATGTGTTTCATGACCTGGGGCGCCTGGGGGGCTCAGTTGATTGAACGTCCGACTTCGGCTCAGGTCATGATCTCACAGTTCGTGGGTTCTATCCCTGCGTTGGGCTCTGTGCTGACAGCTCAGAACCTGGAGCCTGCTGCGGATTCTGTGTCTCCCTCTCTCTCTGCACCTCCCTTGCTTGCACCCAATCTCTTTCAAAAATTAAAAAAAAATAATAAACATTAAAAATAAAGATTTGTTCTGTGACCTAATATGTGGCTTATCTTAGAGAATGTTTCATATGTGCTTGAAAAGCATTCTGCTTTTTTTTGTAATGTGTTATGTAAATATCTGTTAGGTCCAATTGATCTTTACTGCTATTTGAGTCTTCTTATTCATCGTCTGTGGGGGGGCTTCTGTCCGTAACTTAAAATGGGGTATTGAAGGCTCTCAATATTTTTGTGTTGTGTCTATTTCTCCCTCCAATTCTATCAATGTTTGCTTCAGATATCTGGGAATCCTAGTTTGGGTTACATCTGTATTCATAATTGCTCTCCCTTCCTGGTAAGTTGGTCCTTTTCTCATTACATAGTGCCCATCTTTGTCTCTTTGTGACAGTTTCACCTTGAAATCTGGGTTATCTTTCTAAGTGTGGCCACTCCTGGTCTCTTTAGTGTCTTGTTTTTATCAAATATCTTTTCCATCCTTTTGCTTTGAGTCTATGTGTGTCCTTAGATCTAAAGTGAGTGTTTTGTAGGCAGCATACAATTGGATCTTATTGTCATAATATATTTTATGATAACTTTTATCGCATGTAAAATTCTGCTTTATATCTGTTCTTGTCCTCTTTATTGATGTCATACATCACCCTTTTATATTGCATATCCATGAACATGAATTTACTATTACTTTGTATGCTTTTGTTTTTTTTTTAATTTTATCCTAGATTTAAAAGTGATTTATGCACCTGTATTACAATACTATAAGATTCTACATTTTTTGCATATTTGCTTTTGCCAGAGAGTTTTATAATCTTAGGGTTTTGTGTTGCTATCTGCTATCATTTCACCTCAATCTGAAAGACTCCCTTTTGCATTTCTTTGGGGACAGATCTGGTGGTGATCAGCTCCCTCAGTTTTTGCTTATCTGGAAATGTCCTAATTTCTTCTTAATTTTTAAAGGACATCTTTTCTAGATAAAGTATTCTTGGTTGTCAGTTTTGGGTTTTTTGTTTGTTTGTTTGTCTTCCAGCGTTTTAAATATGCCATCTGACTCCATTTAACCTGCAAGGTTTCTGATGAGAAACCCACTGATAGTTTGATAGAAACTTCCTGAAACCTTACACTTTCCTTTCCTCATGCTGTTTTCAAGAGTAAAAAAATGTTTTCTTGTTGTCTTCTTGTCTGTGATAATTTAATTATGATGTGTCTCAATGTACGTTTCTTTAGATTTATCCCGGTTAGCATGCGTTGAACTTATTTAATAGGTATGTCCATTTCTTTCCTCAGATTTGGACCCTTTTCAGCCACTATTTCTTCAAATGTGTTCTGCCTTCTTTTCTCTTGTTTCCTTCCTTCTGGGATTCCCATAATACACATGGTGTTTTGTGCGATGGTCTTCTATAATTCCATTAAACTTTATTCACATTTCTGCCTTTTATTCTCCTCTGACTTGAGAAATTCAAATGACCTGTCTTCTTCAAGGTTGCTGTTTCTTTCTTGTGCTTGAATAAGTCTAATATTGAGCCTCTCTAATGGATTTATGGATTTCTCAATCCAGTTATTGTATTCTTTAGTTCAAAATTTCTGTTTGGTCCTTCTTCATGGTTTTTGTTGTTGTTTATATTTTTATTTTGTTCATGTATCCCTTTCTTGACTGAGTTGAGTGATGTATCTATGTTCTCTTGTAAGTGGTTGAGCAGTCTAATGACCACTATTTCAAATTCTTTGCCTGGAAATTCACATCTCCATTTCTGTGTGGTGGGTTTCTAGAGATTAATTCTACCCTTTGATTGAGCCATGTTTTCCTACTTCTCTGTATGGGGTTTTACCTTCCGTTGCGACTTTGGCATTTTAAACATCAGCCACATCTCTCCGTCTCTGCGATCTAGTTTTGTAGAGGGTGGACTTCCACCTGTTGGCTCAACTAGAGGTTCTGGAGGATGCTCAAGCCTTTTCTGAAGATGTCTTCTGTGGGCTTGTGCAGGTAATCTCCAGATAGGAGAGGTTTGCTGGTTGCTAACCAGGAGTCCCCCTGAGAGGTGTCTCTGCTGTGGCCTCTGGTAGTTGAGCACCCCCGTCCTCCTGTCTTCAGGACTTCAGATTCTGGTGAGAACGGGTCCACATTTATTGCCTTGGTTCTGAGGCATCCACTTTGAATCTGCTCCTATCAACCCTTGGATTCTAGCAAAGCACCAGTCCTTCGGGCAGCTCTCTAGAAAATCAGGACACTGGATACAGGTTCCACTGTTCTTTTCTTTTTCCGTCCATAAGGAGAACTCAGAAGTTGGGACCTTTCTTCCAGTAGGGACACTGTGTCATGGAGAGGGTCTCTGGCCATGAATGTTCCCACCAACTTCAGTGCGGTTGGCTCTGTGCTCCTCCAGAGTTCAGGAACCTTTTAAATGGTTTCTGTATTTCCTGCAGGGGCAGTCTGTATTGGTGTTCAGTTGGCATCTCCATGGGGAAAGGAAGCCCTACAGTTTCCTACTTTGCCATCTCACTGATATTACCCCAGAATTGCTGTATTTTTTTAAAAATATGAGTTAAATAGTTGAAGGACTCTCTCTCTCTCTCTCTCTCTCTCTCTCTCTCTCTATATATATATATATATATATATATATATATATATACACTTATATATATATATATAATTTTTTCATCTGCCAACAATTTCTTCATCAAACAATATGTATGGCCTGAATGCACACTGTTGTAGTTTTTTGTTGTCTTTTATTTTTAAGGTAGGGTTGGAGTTGCAGTTTTGAAATTGTGCTCATCATATTTTAAGTAAAATCCAACCTGTTAAATTATTTCATACCTTGTCCAATCATGAGTATAGTTTATCTGCATAGACTTCTGACCATACAGATATTTTATTCTGTAAGAATGTTCATATTTATCTGTAGTGTTTCCTCAAGTCAGTATACTAAATATCACAAATGTGTGTTTACAGTGATCAAATACCTATATGAAAGTGCTTAGTCGTACCCTTAAGCATATTACAGAATACCATTGAACATGGGTCAATGATATCTTTTTGTAAAGGGCCAGAGAAAATATATTCAGCTTGAGGGCTAATGAAAGGAGTTACTACAGTAAGAAATAAACATGACCAGATTGGGCTCAAGGAACATTGCTGAATATTATAAAATATCAAGCCAAAAGAAACATATGAAAATTATGGGTATGTTTTACTAAAAGTACTTTTTTTGAATAAAGTTCCTTGATTCAGTCAGTTAATCTGATGATTTAGCCTATTGAATAATAAGAATCTCAATTAAATCTAAATACTTTATATTTGCTTACTTCAATGAAAACAAAACCCTGTGAAGGTAAAAGCAGGCACTAAGTATTCCTATGTATACATATAGTCAGGTGTATTAAACGTCTGTATTTTATTTAATAAGTATATCATTAGTCTAACTGAATGTAAATTAAACAATCCAAGGTATTTTAAGAAATTATTGCCATTGTTATCATTTTAAATCTATAATTGACCTTTCACTCAACAGCCCTGGAGACACCAACAAATGCCATTAGATTTATTTTTGTGTAATTGAGGTTAAGTTCAAGTGCAAGGTTTGATATTTAAAAATTTCAACTACACTTAATATTCTGATTTTTTCTGAACTATATATGTGTCTCTAGTAAGTCTCTAGTGGAACCAGTTTGTTCTTTATTAATGGGAAATATAAGAACATGTATGTGTCTCTTAGTAAGTTCTCAAGTGGTAAACCAGTTTCTTTAATTTGTAATAAACATCTCAATGGCCAAGGGGACGGGTGCAGTTATAGCTTCTGTGATCGTTCTCGTCATGATAAAAGCACAGCAGCTCAGCCCTGCGCACATTGCTGAGGGTCCTGCACACGGCAGGGCGCCCCTCTCTTCACTGCGAGCCAGAGGCGTGTTTAGCAAGCAGGTGTCACTAGGGACAACTGGTCTGCTCACTGTTCATTACTGGAGACAGAGGAAGACCACGGTCAGCTTCATAGTGCTCATTCTTTATCATTAGGAAACGTGAGACCATGTTGTTTAGCAGCCGGATATTTTTAGCTGATAACCGTGATCATTTTGACACAATGTATTATTCTTTAATCCACCTATTAATTCAGTCAATGTGTCTATGCTACTGCAGTCCGTGCGCTGGATGCACGCTACGTGCACATTGGCTTAGTCAGGTCTGGCTGCTGTGACAGAGCAGCCCAGACTGCGGGGCGTAAACCACAGACACTTCTCTCTCAAAGATCTAGAAGACGGGAAGTCCAAGGTCAAGGTGCCGGCAGGTTTGGCTCCTGCTGGCACTCTGCTTCCGGGCTCGTGACCAGCCACCTTCTCAGTGTGTGCTCAGTGGCCTTTCCTGGGTGCAGGTGTCCAGAGAGCGAGCTGCCTCTTGCCCTTCTCCCAGGGCTTAATCCCCCCAGGAGAGGCTCACCCTCACGATTTCATCTAAACCTAATTATCTCTCAAAGAGCTCCCTTCCAAACACCATCACACTGGGGATTGGAGCTTCAACAAATGCATCTGGGGGTGGAGGGGAGACACACAAATATTCAACATACAGCATGAATCAAGGAGAGGGAACCAGTTCGTGCCCCCCTGGAGTCTGTAGTTTCATGAGGTTGATGCTCCAGGGACCATTTTAACCTAAACGTGCCAACAGAGCCCTGCCGTGTGGCGGTGGGACCCATAATTCCCCGGGAGTCGGAAGGCTACGCCATTTCCAGACCCTTCTCTCCATGAATGAGGCTGTTGGACACGGTCAGCTCAGTGCTTCTCAGCCAGTTCCCCAGACACTCCCGCCTTGGCTTATTCGTGGGTGGTGCTCTGACCGAAACAGTCCTATATTCAAACCCGTTTTGGAAACCCTTCAAATAAAGTTGAAGAGGGTTCATCACTGCAGGACTTCTCTGTGCCTTTATATGCTAAAACACTTTCAAACCTCCAGGAGGGATAAAGTATTCTATATCCCCCAGATTTATGCGATGACTTCTCTTGACACTGGACATACAATCCCTTATGCTTTGAAGGTTCCTTATGATCTACTAAGTGGAAAGAATAGAGAAAGTATTTATTATGTGGACTTAATATGCCCACAGTTTACAGATAAGAGAAATATTTTTAAGGGCACCTGGGTGGCTCAGTCGGTTATGTGTCTGACTTCGGCTCAGGTCATGATCTTGCAGTTTGTGAGTTCAATATCTGTGTCAGGCTCTGTGCTGACAGCTCAGAGCCTGGAGCCTGCATCGGATTCTGTGTCTCCCTCTGTCTCTCACTGCCACACCTTTGCTTGTGCTCTCTCTCTGTCTCTCAAAAGTGAATAAATGTTAATTTTTTTTCAAAAAAAAGAAATATTTTAGCATCCCATCCATGCTAAACTTCTTAGACGATTTAAAAAGTAGTTTTTTTTTATTTCAGATACTGTTTTATTAATTAATGGGGTTTTCTCTGTACACATTCTGTTGTTATTAGAGATGTACTGACCCATGAAACTGTAATATTAAAGTCTAGGTGTAACAGGGTGACACTTGTTAAGTTTATGTCCATGTGATCATAACATTTGACATTTCTTTCATGTGGTATCACCTCCCATGACACCTCCCCAAGTGGAATTGTGATATCTTTATTCACCTACTTTCCATCACAGTGGCTGGCCTTTAATGCAAGTTGTGATTTATGGGTTATAGAGACGATCAGTCACACGTCTGTTTTAGGGCCTACCAGACCTACATGCGTGTAAAGGAAGATTTCTATCTGCCAGTTTCATGCAAAGGGATGGTTATTTATTCATTTAGTTACCAAAAGAATGTGCTCAAGAATGTTTTTCTTTTGAAAATGAAGGAATGTCTCCTGGATCCCTCTAGTGTAGGGCTTATGGCGGCCTTCCCTGCGTATGGAGTAACGCTGATGTATCTGCACCTGCACTTTGACCTCTTTGTCCTTGTCACCAATCCAACTCTAGTCACCTCTCCGTTCCGATCTGCCTTCCTCTCTGGGCTTCTCATCTCCGTTACTGCCTTGAGCAGCACCACTAGCACGACGTAATTCCTCCTTTACGTTGTGAACTTTTAAACTCACACATCACGCCAGTCAAAATGAGGACAATGCTGAGTTGACAAAAAATCCTCAAAGGCACGTCAACTGTATCTACGCAGGCTCACTTTTCCTGCTCCAAACCTTTGACCAAAATTACATGTTTACCATGGATTTCAAAATTATTTTCACTTTCAAAACTTCAGCAAATCATTCTCCGAATTTTCTCTAATGAATTTAGACGAATGGCTACCATAACTTCCAGAGACCCGAGGAGGCTACTCATTCTATTCTGGTTCAGAACGTCCACACTGGCAGGGAAAGCGATGAGCTTGTCGATTTGGTCAAATTAGGACCTTGGCTTTTAATGACTTTCTAAAAATGTTTTATTTAATTTTGAGAGAGAGAGACAGACAGACAGTGTGAGCCGGGAGGGTCAGAGAGAGGGAGACACAGAATCGGAAGACAGGCTCCAGGCTCTGACCTGTCAGCACGAGCCCGACACAGGGCACCAACCCACAAACCGTGAGATCATGACCTGAGCCCAAGTCGGACACTTAACCCACTGAGCCACCCAGGCGCCCCTTAATGACTTTGTTTTATATTCTTTGCTTTGAAGGCTAGACACGTGGAGAAATAAAGACTGTTTGGGCTCTCTTCCAAATCTCATCCCGACTTTATAAATCAAACATTTCAAAATGTCCAATTTTTTGCAGGTGAGATGATCTCAGTGGATATACATATACGTGTATAATACGGCATAAATGTCACGCTACATAAAAGCCTTCTCCCTGTGTTGTTGCCTGTCTACAGCGTCAGGGATCCGTCTTTAGACCACTCAACAATCACCTTCTCGTTAGCTTCACAGTTAATCAGGATGCCTCATGATTCGGTCAGGTTGCTTCTGGACCGCCTTATCAAGAAACCTAGCTTTGTAACCTTTGCTGTATTATCATTCGTGACATACAATATAAATATGCCATGCTTTGAAAGAACGAGAAGCATTTTCTATAAAACTTTTGCTTACAAGGGGACCAGAGACTCCGCCAGGTGTCTCTCCTTCTGAAAGATTAATTTTGAATTTTCCTACCAGATGGTTTTGTGTCGCAGCGTCATTTTAGAGACGTTTTAGAACAGTTCCTTTATTTGTATATGTCTTCCTACATGTGTCATTTTGTGTCTGCATCGACAGCTTTTAGCTGACTGGCTTTATGATTCTATCTGTCACATAAGTGATACTATCACCCACGATTTCACATTAAAAGTCAGTTTTGCTCCAACAAGATTCTTCTAAAACTCTTCTCTTTGTAGGTGTTTTAAAGAATGATGTACACATGTGTGGACTTAAACTGACCTTCTTGCAGGCTCAAATCTATTACCCTGCCTACTTCTTCTAGTACCTTCTTTATTTCACGCTTTGATTAGCAGACTGATGAAATGCAACTAGTCCACCCTTTCCACACCAGAGACTGTCCAGCACACCTCCTTCTGCGCCCTGAAGGTCAGAAGTCATTGTTCTGTCTGGTCAGTTAGGACTTGTCTTTCGCTGGCACCAGCGTCCACAGCACCAGCTCGCCTCCTGTCCTGGGTCGCCCTGCACAGGGCTGCTCTGTCTCTGCAGGGTTTCTCCCGGGTCCTGTGAATCCTAGGGCACGGGGCGCTCTGCTGTGCTCAGACACTTCTGTCTGGGGCTGCCCTTCGACCCCGCTGGGTTTGGGTCTGAACCTGCCACGCTTGAGCCCTCGCCTCTGCTGGAGCCCTGGGTTTCCAGACTCACAGCGTCAGTGCAGCCTGACTGATTCTCCGAGCGGCTGGCAGAGCATCGCTAGGACAGAACCACCATGTGTGGAAAACACCTGGTCTCCGGTCCGGGGCCGGTCAATAAATGTCTGTGGGTGATCATATCCGTCACTTCGTTACTTATCTTTATGTAAAGGTATGTTGATGATATTCCTAGGAATGTGCCTAGAGATACCAAACACCTTGGTGTTGTTAGCTTCTGAAATACTGATACCTACTGACACAGAGACCAGGCAAAGCGGGCGTTTCTGTCTCCCCCACAGGGTGGGGCGCCTGGGGGGCTCAGTCGGTTGAGCATCCGACTTCAGCTCAGGTCATGATCTCACGGTTCGTGGGTCCAAGCCCCGCATCGGGCTCTGTGCTGACAGCTAGCTCAGAGCCTGGAGCTGCTTCAGATCCTGTGTCTCCCTCTCTCTCTCTGCCCCTCCCCTGCTCACACTCTGTCTATCTTTCAAAAATAAACAAACATTAAAAAAATTCAAATATCAGGGTCTGCATATAACTGCTTCCTGAGTCTATAGTATCAAACACCAATTAAAATATTTTTGTATGTTTTTCATTTATTCAGAAAATGTATTACATTCATATAGGTAAAGATAAGTGCAAGTTATTTTTTTAAGAAGATGAAATGGATTTGCACATAGAATTTAAGGAAGGAGGAAATGAAGATAAATTAATATATAATAAATACATATAAATCAACTTGTAATAAACAAATATAATGAATAGGTAAAATCCCATTATAGCTTGTATGTAAAAGGTTGGGTATTTTGTAACTGGAATTTAATTTTGAATTACTTATTAGATTTTTTTTTCAAAGTATGTTTTTGGTTTATTTTGAACATTTTGGGGTTACTGATATTCTCTGGAGAATATCCCAGTGTGCACCTACACTACACTAACTACAATGATCATGTCGGGCCACCATTAATTAGCTTTTTAGAATTTCAAATTGTAATTAAATTTATGCCTAGGGTATTTTAAGTCTTTCCTTTTCAGGGTCAAATAAAACAAATACTGATATATGCCAGGTGATCTGTCTACGCTGTGGTGGGAAAAATGGTAACATTTAAACGTAGTTACAATGTATATTCTGCAGTTTAGAGAGAGATAAATTAGACTTGTACCAATAAAACAAGATAGAGGCCTAAGTGACTGTATTTTCCCGTATTTGGCCATTTTATCATATCTAAGAAGCCCCAAGTGGCTTGAAATATGGTGCTAGGGATTTAAAAACATTCCGCGTGGTGCATATGGTGTTTTAGACTTTTTAATATATCGCCATCTGGGGAGATACCAATTTCAACTTAGGAAAAGTTTATGACACACTTCCTACCTGCTCGTCGCAGACCGAATCAGTGTGTTCCAGGCCTGAAGTTACCCAGCGGGTTCATGTGGGGCTGGCGTCCGATCCGATGCAAATTCCGCAGCCTGGTGTTCTCAGGTGAATGATCGCTCTGGGGGTGAAAGGTGCACCTATGTCCTCTCTTTGCCTCACTTCACCTCAGGTTTGGGGGGAAAGCGAGGCAAACTAGGTGCTTCTCGAACTCTGGTGCACTCGAGACGTGAAGGGTGCGATGTCCAGGTGACCGTTCTGATTCAGCAGCTGTGAGCTGGGGCCAGCGCTGGGCGTCACTGTCCGGCTCTCCTCACCTGCTTTGTAAAGCAAGAAAGGGGAGGGATTTGATGCACACCAGCTGACCATCAGTGACTGACGTGGAGAGCTGGGTTTACTTACATCCGTGCCCTGGGAAGCCTGGCCTGTTACTCTGCCTTGACCTTGCCCTTTGCTTAATGTCACGTACCAGGAGTCCGGCCCTCAGGTCTGCGGGAGGCCGCGGGCGATACAGTGCTGGTGTGACGTCTGTCCTCATCAGCGTGGGTGGGTCCTCCTGCTGCACGCGTGGGCCCCTCGGGGACAGCGGCCCCTGCCTGCCAGCCTGGCCAGCTTGCTGCGGCCCACTTGGATCATGGAATCATTGCGGCCTCGACCCCGTGCTTTTTAAGCGAAGCCTGATGGCCCGCAGAGCGTGCGCGTGATCTGAGCCGTGTCCGGCCGCTCGCACGCAGCCCCGTCTTGCACGGGACCCACAGGCGGGCAGTGGCCGCCCTGCACAGACCTGCTCTTCTGTTTCCTATGAGCATTTGCTTCTGGACTGACTGCCGGGCTTCCCCACCTTCCCTCTCCCGGCCGCATTCCGCAGCCTCCCCTTCCCAACAATTCATCCCCGTAGTACGGAGAGCAAGAACTCAAGTGCACGTCCAAGGCCACATGAAGAATTCTGAGCCGGCGCCTCTCGCTAACGCCTTTCCCGTCCACCCCCTGGGTCGCCCCTCAGTCTGTGTGAACTGGAAAGAGCGAAGACGCACCACCTTGCTGAGAAGGGCTGTCTGCCATCACCGAGTCCTAAGCCCCATGGTCAGGGCGTCGTTTGTCCTACCAAATACCATAGCTGCATATTCTGTTTATTTGTTCTATGGGGTTTATACGGGCAGGAATCAGCGTTAAATACTTAGAGTTAGTTTTTCTTTACTTGAGGCTGAAAGCCAGTATTATATGACGCATTAAATAAATGGTTAAATAAATTGCCCGAACTGAAGGCAATTCTGTTGAGAAAAGTGCCGGATTACAGCCTTAGGATCTGTGGGTGGTGCTCCCGTTTATTGTGAGGATTCTGTTGTTGTCTTTAAATGAGAGAGAGAGAGAGAGAGAGAGAGAGAGAGAGAGAGAGAGAGAGAGAGAATATAAAATATTCGCATATTTGTTCTCATATTGTGTTTTTCTGGGAGGATAGAATTCCCAGACGCACACCTAAAATGTTTCGTAAAGATTGCCGACTACGCTTGAAAAAGACAAAGCAGGTGACCGTCGTCATGGATTGTGCATATAACAAGGAACGTGATTTAAAGGACCTTTTGAAATGGGTGTGTGTTAGAATTGGAGGGTATAGTAGTGAACATGGAAGTCGCAGATTTTATTATTTAAGGAAAACCTTGATCCGCTGCCTGATGTAAACGGAATGCATTGATAGGTAAGGATTAGCTACTAACGGATGTAAAGGCACGTGAAGTCTTGGAGGTCTAACACGAGAAAGAGTTAAGGTCTTCCGCTCTTTTCTTCCGGAGGAGAGCCATGGGAAACCCTATTCTACGGCCCCAGTAATGGCAGGGCCGCTGATGGTGCGCTCTCCTAAGCATCTGCCTTTGCCTCCCGCAGCCGTGGGTCTCGCTGCTTGCCAGGAACCCGCCCTCCCCAGCAACGGCATGAAAACAGGAGATCGGTACATGGTGAACGACGTCCTCTCCTTCCAGTGCGAACCCGGCTACACCCTGCAGGTACGCGCCTCTGGGGACTTGGGGGACACGAGGGGAAAACGCAGCCGTCCCCGGCCAGCTCCGAGCAGGCGGCCAGTCCGTGCAGGCAGCCAGCGCCGGGGATTTGTACCCAGAGCACGACTTTCGTTCCTCGCTCTGGTGGTTGAGTCTCAGTAGCCGCAGGAGCCGTGCGAGCTGGTCATCTTGGTTAGCATGTGGCAGCAGCTCTAACCGACGCAGCCCTCTTTCAAAGCTGAGCGTCTTATTTTTGCAATTATTTGATTTCAAAATGTGTGTCCTCCCAAAACGTATCCAGATAAAACTCTAAGGGGCAGATTCCTGACAGCATCGCTTTCCGTGTGCACCGGGCGGCCCAGTGATGGGGTCGCTCTGGGCCGCGTGTCCGCCCTGCCTTGTCCCTCGGTCCCACGTTCAGCTGGGCACGTCTCCCTTCAGTTCCTACTCCGTGCCAGGCACTGGGGTCCTCAGACAAGTGGTTGGCATCATGTTCAAGAAACAGTGACCAGTGTTAATCACTTTTTATAATTTTATATAAAAGTTTAGTAAACTTTTATAAGCTAGTGTGTAGCAACATTAGTTTTTTTTCTGTTATTTTTTTCTAGTCTAAACTGCAAATAAGCTTACTCACAGAATAGTTTCTGCTACTTAACATAATTATACAGCACTCCGTGCCAACGGTATTAATCACCCAAGCCTGTGTGTTCAAAGTCCGGCAGAAGTAGTTAAGCCTGGTTTTGTGTCTCCTCCTCAGTGACTTGGGCCGGCAGAGGGCTCGGCACACTGACCACAGCATTGCAGCCGGTCAGCTTCCAGGGGACACGTTTAGTTCTGGTCTTTGACTGACATAAACGAGCTTGAGGAAGCATCAGAAAAGAGTCGCCGGGGTCAGCAGGGCACGGTCACCACTGCGTGTAACACGAGTCCCAGAGTGCACTGGGGGAGATACTTTGCAGAGCTGGGACGCAAACACCGAGCACCCCCGAGGACCCCCCGCGCCTCACCCGGGCTCATCCTGGCCAACCACACGGCGTGGGAAGTAGGATGAGGAGGTGGGACCCCAGCCAGGGGGTGAGAGAAGGGGGGGAACAGGAGCGCTGTGGGGCCACCTGGGGAGTCAGCCCCGGGCGTGGATCTGGAGAACGCGTCCGCAAGATGCCTAACGCCCCAGCAAGGGAGCAGCATCATTACCGTCATTACGAACAAACACGAGCGTGTAAAGCGACCTTGGTAAAAACAGCCACAACCTACGGATGCTGGTGGCACTGCCGTCACTGCTCTGACTCAGCAAGAAGGTGGGCAGACCCTTCCTCGCAAAGCAGGACGGGAGTTACTGAGGAGGCTTTCAGAACAGTCTACATCTGAGCAAGGTTTTAAACACGCACTGAGGCTATTGTAACTGACTCCCGAAGACAAGTCTTTTTTTTTTAATTTCTTTATTTTGACAGCATGAGTGAGGGAGGGGCAGAGAGAGGGAGAGAGAGAATCCCAAGCAGGCTCTGGGCTGTCAGCCCAGAGCCCAATATGGAGCTCGAACCCCCGAACCATGAGATCGTGACCTGAGCTGAGATCAAGAGTCGGACACACCGCTGGCTGCGCCACCCAGGCACCCCCTTTAGGACAGATCTTAAACAACTCGAACGTCCCAAGGGTTTCATTTGGAGGCACACACAGGATATTCTGACACACCACTATTACGCCTTTTCTGCTCACCTTGTGGATGAGCACAAACCCCAGCACACCAGTGCTTCCCTTCCTTCTGGGCACTCGTCTTCCTTCCACCCGTTCATGGTGTCCCTTTGAGGACTCTCTCCTGAGCGACACCTCTGCAGCCCTCCAAGAGGAGCACGGCAGGGACCTTTCTTAGAATGGGCTGTGGCACACGAGGCCCGTGGACTCCCGTCGGCAGAGCACAGGGCGCGGTTTTCCAAACGCAATCTGCACTGTGCTGTCTTCATGGCAGACGGGCTGACGCTCGGACCTCAGGGAGTCGTCCCCCACAGGAGCGAGGGAGGGTCCTGAGTTTAACTGCTAACAGGGGACAAGAAATCTGCCACCACAGTCATGTATCTGGAATTACAACGTGCATAAATTACGTATCATTTATGTAATGATACTGCTCCCTGGATCCTTTGCACACAAAGGCATGTGAATGTGTGTGCCTAGGGAGATTCCCGGACGTGGCACAAAGGTGCGTTCACGTGACACGTTGAGAGGGAACCTGAATGCTTGTGGGATTTGGGACTGCTGTCTTCCCCAGGCTTGTTTCAGAGTTCTTTGAAGGGACGAAAAAAGAAAATCCCCATTCCCAGCTAGTAAATAAATAGAGTTCTATCTTGGTTTGGATCCACTGGAGACATTTGAGCTGGAATCACCAATCGAAAAGGTTGGGCACCTGCCGGGGCGGCTCAGTCGGTTAAGTGTCCCGCTCCTGATTTCCACTCAGGTCACAGTCTCAGTTTCATGAGTTCAAGCCCCACATTGAGCTGTGGGCTGACAGTGTGTAGTCTGCTTGACAGTCTTCCTCTCTCTCTGCGCCTCTTCTGCTCATTTCTTTCTCAAAATAATACGTACACAAATACGTAAATACATAAAGTAAAAGGCTTGTGCCAGAATCGATAACAGACTATGACCCAGATTGGTAATAAATGACCCCTTTACTGGGGGCCGTCAATAAGTAGCTTCAAAGGGTTTTGCACTGTAGGTCTATCCATAATTCAGGAAGAAATTTATTAAAGATAATTCAGTGGATCAGAAAATGCGTATACACACAGCATGAACTTTAGCAGGAAATGTACTGCACAGAATTTCTTCTTTAGGAGGAAACACAGTCTCCTTTTGCTGTAATGACTTTTTAACATATCAAAAACATGAGGAAATGAGTTTTGTGGCAGATGAATCGAGAATGGAATGTTTCTGAGCTCAGGGAATCGGTTCGTTATCAATAATTGTAACGCAGATGCCTGTTTGATGCCTTCCCAACGTGGATGGGATTATTTATCATGAATTAAAGATTCGTTTTCAGCTGCCTCTGTACCAATCGTGGGAGGCAGATGGAAACGCACAGGATGCATACACATGGCAGATAAGGCCACCGAGTCACAGGGAGGAAAACAAAATAAAAACGAATAGTCTGCACACAGAGGTGCCCCGTTTACCACCTTCTCTTTATTGAGAGAGAGATTTTAGCACAAACCTTTCAGGGTTTAACCTGCTGCTGTTTGGTTTTTTAAACAGAAATAATAGGACCGGTGTTCTTGAAGGCTGAAAGTTCAAAACTTCATATATTTAAAGGATAAAGAGATGATGGCTGAGGAGGATCTAGTTTTTGCAGCCACAATTATGTGATACTTTGTGAGGCTGTCTGATAATAAAATGAATAATAAACCACCTTTTCGTCTGGGGAAGGAGGGACTGACCCCGTTCTTTGTGGGACCATAAGGGGGATGTGGGTCGAATGGGACCTGTAAGCATGAAAGGTAACTAGGCAGGTGCCTTTTTATGCATATTGCTGGCCTTCCGCCTTCGAATCAATGCCGAGCATTTCCTAATCATTTACAGCCTCCCAGATCAAAAGCTGTAGGTTGTGATGATTGAAAAGAAAATGTGTTTATTTCCCAAGCCGTCTCGTTAAGCATCAGGAACGGACCATGTCACAGACCATTGAACGGAGCAATGCAAGATTTTGGTCTTTAGTGAAAGGAAACACAGAGAGATGATGCATTGTTATGTATCAGTGGAAGACATTTCACGACTCCTGACTTGTCATTCAATGGAGAAGGACACCCAGGGAAGGGCAGAGATGCTCACGTGTGGTCGGTACCCACTCCCCTTCCAGTGACGCGAGCGCGTTTCCTTGTGTCTCACGCAGGGCCGTTCGCACATCTCCTGTATGCCGGGGACCGTCCGCCGTTGGAACTACCCGTCTCCCCTTTGCATCGGTAAGGAGGCGCCTTCGGGCTCGGCGTTGCGGGCACCTGTGCTGTCGCGAGGCAGTGGCCGTCTCCTTGAGGCCCTCTTTGGGGCTTCACACCGTGCAGGATGAATCTCCTTTCAAAGCCGTTGTTACTTACTAACACCATCACGCGGTGCTGGGGGAGGGGATTGAACACGCGTCTCCCCCACAGCACGTACTAGCCCAGCCCACGGGGATCCGGCGTCAGACTGCTCGCTCAGGCACTAAACCCAAATCACACGTGTGTCAGAGGCCGGCGGGTTAATTATGAGAGGGAATGAGCATGGCAGGGCCGAAAGCCGGACGCTCCTCGGGAAAGTCAAGTTTCCAGAAACAAAAGTCAGAAGCACAAATAAATGATGTGAAGTTGGAGGGATGGTATCTCATAGGAGAAAGGGAGAGGCCCCCCTGGCTCGCAGATGTTTTCTCTAGGATGGGGCGCAGCTGCCCCTTTAGGAAGCGCATGCCCACCCAGTATCGCAGAGAGGAGCGTGTGTGCCCTGGGGCCCAGCTGCCTCTTGTCTGGAGGACCCGTGGGAGCCCCTGAAATTTCCCGGGGGCAGCGGGTGGCTTCCATTCCCTCCTCTGTGGGAAGACCTTGAGTGTCAGGCCAGGTCCTGTGCTCTGTTCTTAAAGTCTGCAAGGTCTTCCCCCCGCTCGGGCCTCAGGGCCGCCCACCGCCCATCAGCCAGAGACCTTTACTCATGGCTCAGGTGACCACAGGGCCTTGTTGCGGGGCCAACCTCACCTGGATAAGGTGTTCCCTGACCTGCACCGCCGTTGCCTTCTTCACGCCCTGTGCCCCCTTCCCAGGTGGACGCCCTGATCATCACCTTGCTTGAATAATCCGATGTTAGCTCAGCTTCCGTCTCACTCACCAAATGGGGTTCTTTGCCCTTGTGGGCCTACGACCTAAATGCCCCCCCAGTCCTGAGTCCCCCTCTAAGGCCTCAGCTTTAGGATCTCACAGGCGTTTAGTGCCTCATTGGCCCCTCCTGAGTGGTTGCCATCCATCTCCACAGGAGCCTGACCTACGGCCCCTGGTGTCAGGGACCCTCCTGTGTAATAAGGGGAGTGAGTGTGTGCACCTGCCTGTGGCCCTGCACCTCCGTACTTTCTCTGAGCACACCCCCGGGCAGAACACCCCTCCATGTCCCCGGAGTGCTCCGTGGGGCCCTGCTAGTTCACAGCTCCAGGCCCCGCCCCTCTCCAGCCCCGCCCCCTGCACCTGTGCGCCCCGCACCGCAGCCAGAGGCAAGGGAAGCAGCGGTACATCCCGTAGTTACTCGAACCCTCAGTATTTTGTTCATCGCAGGGTTCGTTTGCTGTTGCTGCTGTTTGCATTACATGTGATGTTTCCTAACATTGCACCAACACGGCATTTGTGGATTCGGGCCCCTTCTTGCAGTCTGCCCCTGGGGCCCTGCGTCCCCCGGCCCTGTCCAGGCTCCCACCCTCAGGCCAGGGAACGGCAGTAGCAGAAAGTCCTTTCTACCGCGTGTGCGACTCCGCTTTTCCTTGTGCGGCCGTGATGTGATTTCTTGTAACGTGAATCGTCCTCCCTGCAATCCCAGGCGCTTAAAGGCAGAGCCAAGTGCCGCTCACCCCTATCCTGCTAGCGCGCTGGGCTCTCCGTACCTTTGATTCCTGAATGACCAGCACCTGGCTGACGGTCGGACAGCGTGGATTATTATAGCAGTGACGGTGGTGCCTTGTTCTTAGTCCCTCTCCTGCTTCAGCCCGTGATGCTGCGCGGGGTGCACTCCGACCCCCGGTCTCTAGGGCTACCTTCGGGCACCCTCATGTTGCGTGTGGCCTTTCAGGGTCAACTTTCCTGAACGAGTGCAGATGATTTTTAAGTTCATTTATTTTGAGAGAGAGAGAGAGAGAGAGAGAGAGTGGTAGGGGGTAGGGACAGTGCAGAAAGGGGTCGGGGGAGAATCCCAAGCAGATTCCACACTGCTCGACTCGGGCCCAAACCCACGAACCATGAGACCATGACCTGAGCTGAAACCCAGAGTGAGACACAACCAGCTGAGCCCCCCAGGCGCCCCAGAATGCAGGTGATTTTAAAGGGCACAGTGCTCTCTTAACAGCATCCTCTGAGCCATTCCCACATTGTTCATGACCCCTTGTCCGAGGACCGTGATCGCTGAGGGTGTTTTTCTGGCGCCCACAGATAAAGCAAGAGAGTTACCCTCTGTTACATGTGTCTCTGCAAGCCTGGTTTTCCCACGGCTCCCACAAATGCTGGGCATTAAACCGTTCTCAGTAATACACAACTTCATCACTGGGAACGGGGAAACAGGTGCAGCGGGGCACAGAGGGGGAGAAAATGGAGCCGAACCTTCACAACGGAGCGGGAGACGGTAGACAGCCCGATTCGTTCCTCGCACCATGTGTGCTCACAAGTGCAGATGCCCCCTGGTGGCCAATTCCGTTTCTTCCTGAAAGTGATTTCTCAGTAAGAATAAGTGTCTGTGTTCCACCATCACCTAAAACGCTGAAGCTGTTCGTGTAGAGATTTGGCACCGGGCATGAGCTGGACAGGAGAGGCAGGATGGCGGGGACTGCCTCTTCCCTCCCTGCCTCTCCCCTGCAGGGCATCCATCTTCTATTTACCTGTGAAAGGAGAACCTTCCCTTCAACCCGGGAACTGAAATATTTGCAACTCTGGAAGGAAATCAGCTCACAGCAGGTATTCAGTCACATGGCGCGTCATGCTGGCCCTCTGAGTTAGGCGAGAGTGTGGTTTGTTCAAACACTTAACCTGGATGAGTCCAGTGTGATTGACTTTCATCTTTAACTTGGTGTTAGCATGTCCCCTGTGTTAGCGAAGGTCAAAGATACATCAGCTTCCGTAACACCTGCTCGCTCCTAACTGCTTACAAGCTCGAGAGAAAGGTGTTTCATTGGAAACCTCACAAACAACCCACAGGAAGTCTCAGAGTTGGATCTGAGAGAGCGAAAGTCACTTTTTTTTTTTTTTTTTTTTTTTAGCTATTAGCTTCCGATTAATCCAAGCGGAGGGATTTTAAGACTAGAAATCCATAGAGAGATAATCTTCTATTTATTAGCTCTTGGAAATCTCCAGTACTAATGAAGACCATTTATATCAAAACAGCTCTCTACAGGTTCCTGGGTGTCAAGCAGCACCCCGAGCGCCACCCGTACCAGCCATTCCGAACGTCACAACAAGCCCCAGACTGGCCACACTGTAGGCCGGGCCCTGCCTCCCAGCAGGCACTGTCTACACCGCGGGGTGCCTCCAGCAGGGCATGGCCTGTGCCCTGGAGTAAAAACTCCCCATACCGTTACCAACATGGCAGGAATCTGCACCAAAGAAAATAAGTGAATCCAGTAAGATGCAAAACCCCGGCTACTTTATACCAGTAAACACCTTGGCCTTTAGAAATCCTGTATTTGCCCTTGGCTCCCTCAGCAGGCCACGGAACTCTAAGAAAGGGTCTGGTGTGAGGGAGTGTCCCCTGCAGGGGCAGGAAGTCAGGCCACCACATGGCAGTGGACCAGGAGGCCCTGGGAAGAAGGCTGAGTCGTGAGTGTGACCCTGAATGTACAAAATAAGACAAGTCCATTGGGGGAGCTTTGAACACATCACAAAGGAAAAAAGATCGACGTCATCCTTTGGGAGTTCTGTTTGCATCCCGTCTTATGGCTTTTGTATTTTTAGATAAACTAAATGAGGACTACATTTAATGATAACTAACTACTGGCAGAATTAGGTTGCCACCGTATGTTTGATTTACCCAATGTCAAGGCCTTGTCTGTCTCCTTGATCGTTGGCCGTGGCAAACAAACTACTGATGGTGACTCTTGATGAGGATTGATGATGTCTGTTGGGAACTGTTGGTGATGACTGTTGATGGGCACTTCCACCATCAAGCGCTAGGCCAGCTGTTTATGTGAGACTCTCTCAATCCTCAGCCGAATTTGTACCTGGAGGGGCCCCCGGGTGACCCAGTCGGTTAAGTGTCCCACTTCGGCTCAGGTCATGATCTCCCGGTCCGTGAGTTCGAGGCTCGTTTTTGGCTCTGTGCTGACAGCTTGGAGCCTGGTAGGGATTCTCTCTCTCCCTCCTTTCCTGCCCCTCTCCTGCTCACTCTCTCTCTCTCTCTCTCTCTCTCTCTCTCTCTCTCTCTCAAAACTAAACACTAAATTTTTTTTAAAAAAGAAGACATACATGGATATTTATATTTTCTAGTTCCTAATCTTTTTCTTTTCATAAAAACTGTGTTCAAAATCAAAAGGGTTTGTTTAAAAATGTCCTCAGTACTTCACATTTGTCTCAGTGTCCCTGTCATGGATTTGGCATTTCCGTGACCATGTTCCCTGTGCTTGGACATCCACACGTACTCTCCCTGCTCGCCGAGTGCCCTCGGGCCACTCGGGTCCCCCACGTGCCTTCACCAGAACTGACAGACTCGTGGGTGACATGCACCGCCACCTCGAGTTCCACACACTGGGTTCTCCCACGAGGCAGCCATCCTGACACTCACACTCTGAACAGCAAAGTTCACATTCAGGGTTTTGCTGGAATTATTCCCTCATCCCACAAAGCTACAGTATTTAATTTTTTTCAACCTACATCTTTAATCACTTGTACAGTGTTGAAACCCAGGTTACGATTCCCTAGCTTGGGTGATTACCATATTCACTAGACTGGGTTTGTTAAGACTTAAGATTTTCCCCCTATCAACTGTATCCTCGACACACAAAATTTTTCTATGTTGGTGATTAAAAAGATGACAAAGTCCTCCGCACGGGTCCTGAGAGCTCTCTGAAAGAAGGCCTTCCACAAACTGCTTTGCCTAATGAGAACACCGTTAGAATAGCAATAATGCTTTTTAATGTGACTTCCTGGAAAGAAGTCACAGCATTTGCATTATTGCTTTGAAATATAAGAAATTGCCATCTTAATAGGTCACAAATGGTCAAGGATTAGAATTTCATCAGCTTCAACATATATCATTTGATAAGTGTGTTATAAATCAGTGTTTCTTTGTAGTCACACGTTAGCCAGGGAAGCATAAAACGTGAGTGACAGAGGTCAGGCCAGATGTGGGAGCTCACGTTCACAACCTGTGATGACGATGGATGAAAGGTTTCCTGGGGAGAAAGTAGGTTCACTGAGCTGCACCCCAAAAGGGAAAACAATTCCAAAGGAAATGCGTGCAGGTGAAAACCTTGATTCTGGAGCCAGACGGCCGGCGCTGGCCTAATACTCTGGTTGTGTTGCTTAGGCAAATTTCTTCATCTCTTAAGGCTTGGTTTCCTTATATGTAAAATGGGTAATGATACCAACTTTGTCGAGGTTTACGAGAGTTAAGTTCTGCAGTGCATTTACTCAGCCTGGTGGGTGGCTCGTAGTGAGTGAAGAGGAACTAATGCCACCACTCAGTGGACGCCTGACTGACATGCATGGAACTGCACAGTGCCTGACCTTCACCCCCCTCTCCTGCGCCTCCATGTACCAGAATAGATACGTCTGGAAAAACCGTCTTTGTTCTTAAATAGCTGATGCGCAGGAGGGAGGACCAGACCCGTGACTAACTAGAGTACACTGCACGGTGCATGGGCTGTGGTCAAGGGCGAACCCACTTCTTGCTCACACTAGCACCATCCCACAGAGCGGCGGGGATTCCGTCCCCTGGCCAGAGAGCCATGACCCCGCACTGAGTACCCCTGTCACTTTGCAGCCACCTGCGGAGGGACGCTGAGCAGCATGGGGGGCGTGGTGTTGAGCCCAGGCTTTCCGGGCGCCTACCCCAACAACCTGGACTGCACCTGGAAGATCGAGCTGCCCGTTGGCTACGGTAAGCAAAAGTGTTTTTTTTTTTTTTTTAATTCCTAAAATTTCAACTTTGTAATTCCTATCTTGGAAAGAATTCAGCTGAATAATAATAAAAAATAGTGTGCCCTATTCTGTTGACATAACTATCTTTAATTGAAAGTGGCTTACAGATTTAAATAAAGCTTTGGCAGAGTAACTTCAAGAACAGAAACTTATTAAAAAACCAATTCAGCCATGCAGTTCTTTTCAAGGCAAATTAAATTAGATGGATGATGATATAGTAGACGCACGAGGTCTGTGTCGCATTCCTAATTCAATTACCCCTCTCCTTATTCATAGTACCACCTTTTAGGATCTATTTCGGGAATTTAATAACGCTTGTTGTTTCTTTGGAACAATTTTTAAGGCTTTTTCACTTTATTACTGTTTCATAAATTTTTGTAATTATGTATTGCTTTAGTTTCGGTTTATGAAAATGGCTTCTTGTAAGATTTCGTTATGAACTTTCAGGGTATGCGCCTTAAATAATTCATAACTTTAATTGTTATGTGCAGTAAAATCTCATGACGGCTTTTATCAGAAATGCACGGGTTTGTGAAATTTTGATTCCCCATCATGCCTCCCCATGTCTGCGCCATGATTTCCTTCACGTTTGAGTTCATTACTTTGGGTTTCCCCACCTACGAGCCTTCTCGGAGCACACACGGAACAGATCGGGTCCTCACGGAGTGTCCTCACGTCTGGTCACGGAGGACGTCTCCTAAGTGAAATGGTAGCTGGACGATGAATGAGCATACTTTTTATTAGGTCTTCAAAGCTCCGGCTTAAGAACCGGGCGCAGGACAGAATGGCAACAGTAATGTGGACTATGGAGGAAGGAGGGGGCCACTTGCTCGGCAGAGGGGAGTCAGGAGGAGTCCTGGGCAGGGGCTCCTGGTGGCCACTGGTTGGGTGTGCGAGCACAGAAATGCTGCACCAGACCCTGCGTGTCACCCCAGGGAGAGGGGAGTGTGGGAGGGCACCCCCACTGGGGAGAACTCGGGGGGCTCATGTCCACTGAGGCCCTTAAGGGGCCAGCACAGGGGGATGGGACAAGGAAAGGGGAGACCACAAAAGGTTACAAGGGCTGTTTCTTCCAGGTCTTTTAGGTTCGCTTTGGTTTTTAGATCACAAATGCTCTGAGCCTAGGGAGTGTCCTGAACCACTGTTAGCTCACTTCCTTTCCAAAGGCGGGTCTATTTTCCTGGCTTAGGGATCGTAGGATATGGATGTGGTTCATACGGTCTTTGAGTCAGGAGGTGGAGGCTGGATCAAACAGATCCAGCAGGTCCAGGCCCTCCAGGGTCACAGGCTTCTTAGGAAAGTGATCACACCTGTAAAAAGGAGAGACTCAGAAGTGGGCCCCGCACATGGGAGCTGTGCCTTCTCATCTCAAGATGGAACAGGCCGCGGAGGGCTCAGGGGAGCACCTACCGGACCAGGTCGGGAGGACTCGAACCCAGGGCGTGGCAGGTCCGAGGACAGCAATAGCCAACGGAGAAGTCGGCCGGGCTTTATTATTATTCCAAGTAGTTCCCACTTTGCTTCCAAATCTCATTAGAAATACATTATTCATGACTGGATATAAATATTGTATTAACTTATTTTCCCAATTTGACCATTCTGTGATTGAAAAGGTTACTGTTTGGCATTTTTCCTTATGCTGCTCATGCGTAAGCCAGTACAAAAGATAATAATTCAGGGGGAAAAAATCAGTCAGGTTGGCTGGCTTTATAATCATGATCTATGGACCCAAAGAAAATATTTTTTTTATTTTTTAATATATAGTTTATTGTCAAGTTGGTTTCCATATAACACCCAGTGCTCTTCCCCACAAGTCATTCCTCCATGACCATCACCCTCCTTCTCCCCTCCCCCTCCCCCTTCAGCCCTCAGTTTGTTTTCAGTATTCAAGAGTCTCTCATGATTTGCCTCCCTCCCTCTCCCTAGCTCTTTTTTCCCCTTCCTCTCCCCATGGTCCTCTGTTAGGATTCTCCTGTTAGACTTATGAGTGCAAACATATGGTATCTATCCTTCTCTGCCTGAGAAAATATTTATTTGAAGAAAAACCAAAATGAGAAAAAAGATTTATGAGATGTTATAATTAAAATAAATTAAGTTTTTTAATATTTGATACTGCATAGTTTTGGGTTTTGAAAGACTCTTGAAGGGAAGGCAAAAAGAAACTCTGTGTCTTAAATCCTAAATACAAACAAAATAGTATCACTATCCCTAGATTATTAGAACAATGTAATTATGCTTCAGGGTTCAGTTGAATCTTGAATAATTTAGAGGTCAGCGGCACTGACCCTGCATAGTCGAAAATCCAATGTGACCTGATTCCACAAAAACTTAATAATAACGTACTATTGATCAGAAGCCCATTGATAACATGAACACATATGGTATATGTTATATTTTATATTATATACTACATTCCTATTATAAGATGAGCTAGAGAAAAGAAGAGATCATTGGGAAAATTTTAAGGAAGAGAGAATACCCTTAGAGTTCTGTGCTGTAAGAAAAAAAAATCTGCATAGAAATAGACCCACACAGTTTAAGCCCGTGTTGTGCACGAATCAACTATAAATTACAGATTAAGTGTAACGCCCTGGGTTTACCTGTGATAAATTCTATAATCTCTAAATACCCTTCTAAGAATGAAGTTACAGATTCAGAGAAAAGGCTGTGCATGGTGGCAGGTCCTTTGGCCCGGTGAGCGTTGGGGACTGCTCTGTCCCTGCTAGAAATGCCTCTGAGGCTACAAAATTACAGAGCATTCTGCTGATGCCAGGAAAACTTCATAGCCTGGCTTTCAACCCCACGGGAGAGTTTTGAAACTCTTAAGTCAATTAGTTTTATCTATTTCTGGTCTCCTCTGATCTCTGCCTCTCCCCCCTCGCTGTGGCACGGCTCAAAGTGCCTCCTCTCCTCTTGTTCTCGAACGCACGCACGTGAGCTCACGTTTTCGGCTGTGTGTGACGTATTTTCACCCCAGGCATCTGAAGGCGGCCCAGACTCCGTTCAAGTTCAGATTCCTCACCTTATTCCTTCCCTTTGCCCATTTATTCCGGATCGATTGTCTTGTCTCAGTCCCAGTCAGTACGTGCGGCACCGCCCTTACCTGCCCCCACTTCCCTCCGTCTTCCCTCCGCTGTGCGTTCCTCCCAGGACGCCCCAGGTCACAGGCAAACCTCACCTCGCTACCTTGGAAATCGTGAGATAGCACGTTTGGGTCTGAGACCCAAGAATCGGCAATTTTGTGTTAAACACCCTGGAAGTTTCTTATTTAAAAAATCAGACAGGAACATGGCAAAGATGATGATCATACCCCCTAATGATCATTTCTCCCCTCTT
Source organism: Mungos mungo (assembly GCA_004023785.1). Taxonomy (NCBI): domain Eukaryota; kingdom Metazoa; phylum Chordata; class Mammalia; order Carnivora; family Herpestidae; genus Mungos; species Mungos mungo. The sequence goes on from PISW01004368.1 coordinate 148,168, forward strand.
TTTAAAAATGTTTTTCTATTTTTGAGAGAGACAGACAGACAGGACATGCAGGGAAGGGGTGGAGAGAGGCGAGAGAGAATCCCAAGCAGGCTCCACACTGTCAGCACAGAGCCTGACTCGAGACTTAATCCCACGAACCATGAGGTCATGAGCAAGTCGAGATCCAGAGTCAGAAGCTGAACCGACTGTGCCCCCAGGGGCCCTTCATTGCTTCCCCCTTCGTCTCCCGTATTGTGTCCTGTTAACGGCACAGTTTAGGATGATCCTGGGACCCCTGGAATCACCACCCAGGACCCAGCTGCTGTTTCCCAGTGGGACGGGGCAGGGGCTGGGAAGACAGGCTTCTGGGGGGGTCACAGGACCTTCTGCCCTTGCGATGATCTTGGCAGGCAAGTTGGAAGAGAGGGTAAGAGGCACTTCCTCCCTGAAGGGACGACGTGACGGCATTTACACCAGCAGGTGCGGGGGCTGCCCGGCTCCTCCACGTGAGCGTGCACACGGGCATGTCGTTGGGGCTGCCCGTGCCTCTCCCTGCCCGGGGCTCCCGCCCCAGCGGCTGCCTCTGTGCGTGTGCTGGGGGTGGGCTTCCCCCAGCCCTTCTCTGCCTGAGGTTTGGGAAACCGTTTTCTTTTCTTATTTTTTTCTGTTTTTTATTGATTTTTTGAGAGACAGAGACAGCATGAGCAGGGGAGGGTCAGAGAGAGAGGGAGACACAGAATCCGAAACACGCTCTGGGCTCTGAGCCAGCTGTCAGCACAGAGCCCGACACGGGGCTCTAACCCACGATCATGACCTGAGCCGAAGCCGGACGCTCAACTGACGGAGCCGCCCAGGCGCCCCGGGAAGCCATTTTCAACAGCACAGGCTGCAGAGTCTCTGGGAAGTTGCTCAAGAAGCGGGCCCTGTGGGAAGCACGCGCACATAAGACCCAAGGATGAGACCAGACTTATTGTGACTATGCACTTGGACCTGGGACACCAAATGCCACGGGAAATGGCCGCCAAGCCCAGTGGTTCTGAACCTTCGCTGTGCACGAGAATCACGGTGGGAGTCGAGTTGTGGCCGAGGCGTTCCTGCGGCTCGCCCCGCGGTGTCTGCCCCTCACTGCTGGCCACGCAGGGAGAAGGACTCAGCAGGGTTTTGATCCAGCCCCTCTGGTGCTTTGGGTGATGGAGTCACAGGTTTTAGGAAACGTTTCTTCAGGTTGGGAGAGTCCATGTGTAGATGAAGATGAGAAACGCACAAATATATTTTTCATAAGATTCTCATAAATGTTATTTTCAGTATAAATTGCTTCACCTAAAAGTGTGGAAATTAAGTGGCTTTGACACAATGGAAGTAGAGATAGAATATTTGAGTATGAAACTGTATGATAAATCAAAACTTTAAACATGAATTACAAAAAAAAGGGACATTGCTACTGTTATTCCAGAGTTTTCTTAAAAACAAGTTCCATTTCCTACTGTTAAGGGCAGTGCTCTCATTTCCTTCAAGCCTGTCTCTCCCAGGATCCGCACGTGGAGGCCTGTGGTCTCGATCTTCAGCCTCGGTGCCCGGCTGCTCGGGCGTTAGGCCCGAGGCGCTGGTGAACACACGCGGACCCCGTCCCCCGGCAGCCCGGAGAGTACGCCGGGGCAGAACCTGACATCGCTGCGTCTCTTGACGAGTTTCACTCGAGGGTGTCCCTGGGCGTTTTGAGTATTTCCACACCCCTGGATTGCCCTGGACGGGCCGAGAGGTTCTCCCGTCCATGAGTTAAGCAGCTACGAGCTTAGTCAAGGAATTCTTTCAAGTATCTCATTTCTTCCCACAGTCTGTGGTCAATCGATAATTTAACTAACCAGACAGAATGACTAGTTGCCTGGGCAGCATGTGGAAACCACCTTGTCTCATGTTGCTAATTATCTGTCCCGGTGACATCAGCCTCCTGGATCCAGACTCAGGGAGAGAACACGGCGTCTCTCCGAGGGCCGGAGAGGTGAGGGGGGCTGTGCGCGTCCTGGGTGCTCACGTCTGGGGGCTCCCAGTGCAGTCGAGTAGAAAGCTTGGCTCCACCAGTCACTGGGGCTGTGAATGGACACAAGTCACCAACCATGTTTTTGAACCTCACCCCTTACCTTTAAAATAAATATGATAAAACATCATCGCACGGCTGTTCTGAAAACGCAGATGCCTGATACGAAGCAGGCTTTATTCGGCTGTTAGCTGCTGTTAGTTACACAGCCAAAGGCTCTCATGATTTTTATGCTGTTTTCTTTGTCTTTTGTAGATTTTGGTTGATATTTTCTGTTGCTTTCGCACAAGCCCAATTGACACAGAATTTCTCTGTGTTCTTGAAATTTTCTAAAGGCATCGTCAACAAAAATACAACCATGCTTTTTTTTTTTTTCCTTATCTTTGTCTTTTCTGTTTAAAAACCACAGCACCAACTTGGCGTGCCATGCTGCCCAAAATGACCACGGCTTTGACCATCTAGGGGCGTGTGTTGGGGGGGCTACAAAGGATACTTAAGATTCACTCTTGCCATGTGTTTATTATGCACAGAAGATGTTAACTAGCGCACTTAATTTTCACAAGGTCTATCAACTAAAAACACGAAGGTTTAACTCAGAAGCCATGGTCACATTACTATTTAAAGTTTTGTCAAATCCAAAGTCAGAAATTCTTTGTGCAGGTGACTTTTACTGACACTTAATTTTCAGTATGAATGGTAATCGGATGAGCCCAGTGATAATGTGCTCTGTAAACGCCACCACACGGACGTTCAGATTGATTTTCTTGTAATAACACATTTTTTCAGCGTTTCATGAGATAATAAAGGTATAGCTAGGCTGTGTTTATTTCAATCCCTTCATTTTGGCTTTATGATGTCAAACTGGACACAAGTCACTGAAAATTAGATAGCTAATAATTCCATTTTAAACCAGATTAGAACTGAGCTCTGTTCTGTCCCATTTCCTGATGGGTATTGGGTGGTTTGATGTGAGGCTGGACACTTTATCCTGCTTAAAATGCTATTTTTTTCATTAAATCATAATTGCTGTAATTCTGTCCCATTTCAAGTTTAATTCCAAGTCAGTGAAAGACTACGTCCACTGTTTCCTTCACTTTGAGAGATCGGCCATCTTTCAGTTATTTTTACCCCTTGATCTGCCTGCTGGCTTTCATTTCTTCCTTGACTGAGTCATTCTGTGACTTTCAAAACGTATCTGCAGATAAGCGCATCTGAAGTCCGCATATGAACATCTGAAGCGAGCATATTTTAAGCCATTTCCCTGCTGTTTGATTTGATACCCAAGTCGCAAGTGCGTTCGGCAAGTGTCTCATCTTGCCTAGTTCCCCATGCTGTGCGGCACGTTGGGGCATAAAGAGAGAGGTCCGTGTTTCATCCACTGTTTGGGGTCATCCTCGTGGTGACAAACGTGTTGGGTGTTCATGAGCTGCCGCCGACCACAGTGGTCAGTAGCCCCAAGCTAGTCACATGGGCACTCGGAGAAAGGATCCGTTGGTACGATTTCATTATTGGTATCAAAACCCCCTTTTATCAGATCCGTGGGCCATGACGAAAAAGAAGACTGTGTCTCTAGCTGAACAATGGACGGGTGAGGGACTAAATCCAGTACTGATGATGGTCAGGAGCTCAGCTGCCCCGGTCATGTGGAGACAGAAGCTCAGAATTAGGACTAAGTGAGCCGCTGGTCCTTCCCTCCTCCCTCCCTCCTTCTCTCTCTTTCCATCTCTCTCAATCCCTCTTTTTTTCCTGCTGCCAAATTTCCTTGGACCAGCACATTTGCTAACATTTAGAAAAAAAAAATAATACTTCGTTGATGGTTCTTCAACAAAGAGAAATATTTGACATTTTAAACTATTTACAGAAATGTTTTAAATTGATGGTGTTGCTCATACTTCTGTATGGATGTGACCTTGGGACGTGACCTTGGGATGGCCACGCCAAGGGCAGACTGGGACCACCCTCCCCAACGGCTCATGTGCTGCTAGCTAATAGATCCAGCCTATGTCTCCTGGATGCAATTACTTGTTCTAAACCGGCTCTAAGGTTGGTTGACAGGTTCAAGATCTTTCCCCTCAGACAAGATTTTCCTCCTGCCTTTTGCTTGCTCAGCTCCTTCCTGAAGTTTCCTACTCTTTTTTTTCCCTCCGATAATCTCTACACCCAACGTTGGGCTTGAACTCATGACTCTGAGATCCGAGAGTCATGTGCTCTCCAGATTAAGCCAGCTGGGCACCCCTGGAGTTTCCCACATTCTATCCTTTCCTTCCTTCGTCTTACAGTCAAGGTGGAACAAATGCAACACGATCTTGTCCAATAAGAACAGGAGTGTTTCCCGCTTCCTGAGGTAGTTGATTCCTGTATAGCACGTTTGCTAAACCAGGAAAGTGAGCGCTTTGTCCCTGAGACTCGAGTCTGACTCTGCCTGTCCTGGGCTACACAGCACATAACACCTAACATCTCTGAGTCACATTATGATGATACCAATGAGGACTTGCTGGGTGATGGTGAGGAAAGTGTCGGTCGGTAACATGGAGCTTCCCCGTGGGAGATGGCCTCACCCTTGTGGCCAGAGAGGGCCACTACTTACTCTTCTGGGCCTCCTCACAAAGTTGTTTTCTGGGAAGACTTCCTATTTACTGAGTGTCTGTATCTCTCTTTCCTACTTTACTTTAACTTTTCTCGTTCCTTTTTCACTGAATTCTGCTTTCGGTAACTATTTCCCATCAATACCCAAGGAGATGTGTTTGCTTGAAATATTCTCTGCATTTATACCAGGTAAGGCCACCCGTAGTCTTCAGTTTTCCAAACCAGCAACCACGTGTCACATATAGTAGAGGACAAGCAGAAGCAGGGCTCCTCCTACCTGTCAAGAGCAGATGAGTCCTCACACAAGGTGAAGCTGTGCTTCTGAGTTGGGACAGTAGTCTGTGATGGCCACTGGAGTTCTCAGTGTTGGCTGTCCACATGGATTTCTGTGAGCACAAAAGCCTTTGGAGTTCCATAGAAACTACTTAAGTGCCTGAAAATATTTCAGACGTAGGAGTCAAATCGATTTTCAAAAATGGCACAGTCATGGCAAATAAGTCTAAATGATTCTGAGTTTGATTTCCTTTATCTGGTACATAGATCGATAGGATCCCAGTGACAGTGGTCACTTGGACAGTCTTTTGGTGAATGAACTGTGCCAGGGTATTAGATTGAAGTGTGGAAGTTACCGTGGGGTTTAGATTGGGTTTCTTGCAAAAATCAGTAATTGGCTTTGCGCACATAATGCAATACGATTGAAATAATCACTTGCTAAACTAGCCAATCTCTTGTGCACTGGTCCGACCGTCCATTGAAAAGCCACTTTGAAAGGCTCTTGCATTTTTTTAAGACCCATTTTGGCTTTTTTCTTAAATTAGCTTATGGATGACTCAACATACGATTACAACCTTGCGTTTATGGCGTCGTCATTGTAAACAGACCGAAGCGTTGCCGTCCTAGTGAGTACCGGTCATCGCTCCAAGGATTACGCCTGAATGTGTGTGTGATATAATGCGGGTCACTGTGTTTGACAGAGAAGTGGACTTGGAGACAGGAATTACATGAACGAGGGTCACACAGCCAGTAGAGGGCACAGGTGACATCGAACCAGGCGTGTTCTAGTCCAACCTTCGCCCCAGCCCCTGCGACGGCGCTGTTCCGCCTCCCGGAGGGTCCTGTGCGGGGACTCCGGTGCAGCTGTCCTCACTTGGGGACACAGGGCTCTTCTGCATTCTGATAGTCACTCTCTTTACTTCGGCCTGTTTTTTCACAGGGGCGCACATTCAGTTTCTGAACTTTTCTACCGAAGCGAATCACGACTACCTTGAGATTCAGAACGGGCCGCACCACAGCAGCCCCCTGATCGGGCAGTTCAGCGGCGCGGAGCCCCCCTCCGCCCTGCTCAGCACCACGCACGAAACGCTCATCCACTTCTACAGCGACCACTCCCAGAACCGGCAAGGGTTCAAACTCGCCTACCAAGGTAAGGGGTGGGCGAGCATCCGCATCTACCCCCTTCGGGTAAACTCCACTGAGATGGCAGCGTCCCCGCGTGGGGACAAGTGTGGAGAGCGGGGCCTGACTGGGGACGGACCTGGGGCCGCACACCCAGCGCGCACGGGGCAGAGGTGTAGACGGGAGCAGGGCCGCCCCGCCCATCCGCCCTGTCATCACCCTCCCCGCTTGTCACTGCCCCTGGAGCCACGGGCCCACCTCCAGGCCACGCTGGCAGGTCCGGCCACAATGGGGCTGGGGAGCGTCCCTCGCCCTGGCGGTGGTCAGAGCTCAAGAATAATGACTAAACGTGTTACTTGAGTCGTTTCCAATTATGCCAGGAAAAATCATCCACGAATGAGCTTTTTTCTTTTTTAACTATCTGAATATGAGACTTTAGGACAAGTTTGAATCCAGCCTTATCCAGCCATTTTGGGGATGAGGAAAAGTTCAGAATTTTCTTGGATCATTTAGCCGGCCTCTCCTGGTCAGTGTTGAATCACATGAAGCTGAAAATGTCAAAACAAGGGCTTTTCTGTTTTTTTTTTTTTTAACTTAATTAAATTACTTGCTTTCTTTTATTTCATCAACTACCTTTGAAATTTATGGCTTTGCTGTTTTCTTACAGATGAGAGCATTTTAGGTTGAAGTTTTAGACGTGGGTGCTCAGGGTGTTGCTTGGTGTTCCTCCTTCTGAGGCCGAGCATCACCAGCCCCTGTATCTAGAATGAAACGCAGAACAACTTCAGACTTGGTGGTGGGACCTTTATCTGACAGGATTACTTACCATACTCTGACCATAAGATCAGCTGCTCTGAGGGGCGGGAGGAGGGGTCTCCTCTGCAGAGGGGAGCGGCCAGGCCATGGGGACACTGGGCTTGGGGAAGTGGGGGAAGCAGGAGAGATGGTGCGGGGCGATGAGTCAGGAAAGGTCTGACCCCCAGAGCAGTTCCCCTGCGGGAGTCCTGTCTCCCGGCTGGGGCTCAGGGCGCCAAGGGGGAACCTGGTCAGAGAGACCGGTGTGTGGTCAACGAGTGTTTTGTTCTGACGCATCAGTGGGAACAATTCCTGTCTGAGACAGAGATGAGAATCTGGAGGGTTTGTGTCTGGTCCGGCCACGGGCAAACACAGGTGCTCCTGCATCCCGTCCAAGGGGTAGGGGAGGGGAGGGCACCTCTCGGGACCACGGAAGAGTGTGCCTGTGTGTGTGTGCGTGTGCAGGTGCACACCTATGTGTGTGTGCAGGTGTGCATGTGGTTGTGTGTGCCTCTGTGTGCATGCGTGTGCCTGTGTGTGTGTGTACATGTGCATGTGCGTGTGTGGCCATGTGTGTGCATGTGTTTGCCTGTGTGTGTGTGTGCATGTGTGTTGGGGTCCCCTTACCTGGGCTGGCGCAAGGCTCTTGCAGGTGTCCAGGAGAGATGTGGCTTTCATGTCAACACGCCCCTCTTTAGAGTGTCCCCTTCACCTGATTCTACACTGAACTTAAACCTTGAATAGTATTTGCTATAAATTCAATGCTTCTCTTTCATGTTTTTGTATATCTGGTCTATACCCTTTACCTCATTCTATTGACATATATTAATTTTTTTACATTTATTTCATTTTGAGAGACAGAGTGAGACAGAGCATGAGCAGGGGAGGGGCAGAGAGAAAGGGAGACACAGAATCTGAAGCAGCTCCAGGCTCTGAGCTGTCAGCACAGAGCCTGACACGGGGCTCGGACCATGAGATCATGACCTGAGCTGAAGTCAGACACTCAACCGACTGAGCCACTCAGGCACCCCTAAATTTTTTTAGTGTTTCTTTATTTTTGAGAGAGAGAGAAAGAGACAGAGAGAGCAGGAGCAAGGGAGGAGCAGAGAGAGAGGGAGACACAGAATCTGAAGCAGGCTCCAGGCTCCGAGCTGTCAGAGTGGGGCTTGAGCTGAGGAACCTTGAAATCATGACCTGAGCTGAAGTTGGACGCTTAACCACTGAGCCACCCAGGTGTCCCTTATTTATTTTTTTAAGTTTATGTACTTATATTGATCGAGGGAGATAGAGAAAGAGCAAACACGCAGAAAGGGGCAGAGGAAGAGGTAGAGAAAGAATCCCAAGCAGGCTCCACACTGTTTATTTTTAGCACAGATACTTAAATGGAGTCAGACGTCAAGTAAATAAAACATGTGCTCAGCTCAGCCGACCAGATGTTTGGCCTAGGTGAGGGTTCACAAAATCAAATGTTCAAAGGCCTCAGAGCTGACGACGCAGGACTGGAACCCATGAACTGTGAGATCATGACCTGAGCCAAAATCCAGAGTCAGCCGCTTAACAGACTGAACCACACAAGTGCCCCATGATCATCACTTTAAACTTGATTGTTACACGGTGACCTCCATTGTTCAATTGGCACGACCTTAATGTGTGAGTCAATAAGGAAAATAGACGTAATTACACATCCCAAACCATGAGCTGCCGATGAAGTGATTTATCTCACTTGATCCCAAGAACTTTTGAAACGTCTTCCCCACTTTGAATATTCTTAATACCACATTCAAAATTTAACTTTCCTCTCCTTGTTGGCCTGCAAAACTCAAGGACAAACCCCATGAATTGATACAGAGGTTCTGGAACAGGATTTTATCTTACATAACTCTAACCTCCATAGTTTGAAAAATACTGTTTGTTCTATCTCTCTTGATATTTCCAGATAGGATTATTAAGGCCACGTCCACATAATTCTGAAGCTATCAATGACGGAAATCCAAAAAGAGCGCTGTAAAATAAACACACAAACACATCCATAAAGTCTAAATAAGAATTATCTAGACAAGAAGTCATAAAGTTGCTGCAGTTGGCTAACAAAATACTAATATTTTTATTGCCAATATTTAGAATTAGATTTCATACAGTTTGTGAAATGCCCATAGACCCAGACTGTCCTGTTCCATCTCGCAGTGCCAGAATCTGTAAACATTTGGTCAGCGTTCACATGTAGGGACGGCCCCCTGAAGTGTCAGAGCGACGGCCCCTTTCGGAGGGGCAAAGCTTCAGAGCTTTCCGTTATCCCCTGTGAGCTTTGCACACTCATGTTGACGGAGAGGCCTTTGAACATTTGGTTTTGTGACCCTCATCTGGGCCAAACATCTGGTCGGCTGAGCTGAGCACATGTTTTATTTACTTGACGTCTGACTCCATTTAAGTATCCGTGCTAGAAACAAATAAATAAACAAATTATCCTTAAGCAATATATTTTTTATTGTAGGCAATTAATTAGCTTTAAGTGAGAGCCACAAAAATAAATGAGAAGAATGAAAACATGAATTCGAGGTGTCCCAGCTTCTTGAAGGTGATCATATCTGACAGGGACGACACTTAATTAGTTTATTGGTGTTCCATCATTTTATAAAACTTGTAAAGTGTCAAAATGGCACAGTTCTGATGTGCATGTCACGTCAAAATTCCTAGGTCCTACTTGAGACTTAGAAGTTACGCCTGTAATTAATCTCTCATCGGAAGCTGCATAGACCGTGCAGAGAAGCGTGTCATTCTCATTGGGGTCGTGTTGCACCCGTTCTTACTTACGCCTCGTCGTCGTTTATCTATGGCTGTCGAAAGGCCAGAAATGTAACTAGTGGATGTTGCTGCCTGGAAGTCACGTGACTTCCACGGAACTTGAAAAATGGAAGGTGAGCAGCCATGTTGAATGAAATTGGGTTCTGGTGCCCTGTTTCTAAGTCAAAAACTGAGAAATGGATGGAAGGCTGAAGATATTCAGCAGTTCATTAGCTACTGGAGAATATGGTGTGTAGTGGAAGGATGGCCACGTGGCCCCACTGGCGGCCCCATTAAACACCTGTAATCTTAACCCTTGAAGCCCTGTCGCTAGAGATTGATAGGCGTGAAGAATAGTTATTTTCCTAGATCCCAGCGAAGGATTCCTTTATAAAGAAGGATTCTCTTACTCTTTTAATATTGGTGTGAGCTTATTGGTGTCTAGATCTTCATAATGTTTATGAAACTGGGGCCATTAAGAATTTTAGTGACTCTCTTCTGTTTTTGGTTTTCGTAAGTTAAAATTTGGAGAAGTTAAATATTCTTCTCTTTCTCTTGTTAATTCTTACATTATAACATAATAGTGTAATGCCAAAAAGCTTAAAGGTAATTTTAAATACTTTAGCCATAGGAAGGAAAAATGTCTTCTTTTTTTTAAAGTTGCACTATTTTTCTTTTTCCTTTTGCTATATGTACTAAGTACCTTTATTTTTGTATTTAAAAAGGATGTTGTATGTTTATTTATTTTTGAGAAAGATACAGAGACAGAGTGAGAGCAGGGGAGGGCCAGAGAGAGAGAGAGACACAGAATCTGAAGCAGCTCCAGGCTCTGAGCTGTCAGCACAGAGCTTGATTCGAGGCTCGAACCCACGAACGTGAGATCATGACCTGAGCTGAAGTCAGACGTTCAGCCGACTGAGCCACCCAGGCGCCCCCAGCACCATTATTTTTTAAAAGATTAAACATGTCTGTTTCTTCATTTATTCCATCATGAAAGTGTTGAATTTGAGTGGATTGAATCTATGAGAAAATAGGCTTTAGTTTGTCGATAGTAGATACTGATTTTTCCCCTTTAGGAAGGAGAAGCAGTCAGACCAAGTTTATGTGTAGTGAGTATGAGAGAGAACTCGTAGCTGGTGGCACAAACCGCTCACTGTTCCTTACAGACATGACCATGCTTTTCTGCATGAAATCGACGTGCCTCTAAAACTGAGTTGTTCTGTTTCCTCTGACGGTGATATTCTGAGCCACCGTGCGGTATCAAGATCAAGGTCGGGCTCTCTGTCCTTTCCACCCACCTGAGTGAGTGAATCAAGTTCTCAACAGGAGGCTCTCTGCAAAGGCTTTCTCGCATAAAAATGCTTAAACGGTGCACAACTAGTAGTTGCGTCAGTTCCCACCCACGCTAGGGCCGCTTGTTCAAGGTGGAGAAAGTACCGTGGTGCCAGCTCACGGCCGCACTGTGGAGACTCGGGCCCCGGTCTTCCCAGCCGACTCGCTCGCTCCCTGAAGACCATGTGGACTCGCTTCTCTTTCTAGGAGTTTGCCCAAAGCAAAGGTAACAGTGTCGGTCAGCTTCTCCCTCAAAGGGCCCGTCCCTCTGCCCCACATCACCCTGGAACAGCGGTGCCTCCTAGGTGACAGCACCTTCAGAGGTCCACCCCCCCAAGACTGTCTGCGTGCTCCTGTCCCCAGGCTTCTGATGCAGCAGAGGGAGGGGATTCTCCGTGCAGTCTGTGGTCCCCCAGAGTCCAGCGGTCCTCTGGGCTAAATTGGACTTTCTTTCAATTTATTTATTTTTGTTTGTTTGTTTTTTATTTATTTTTGAGAGACAGAGAGAGACAGTGTGAGCAGGGGAGGGTCAGAGAGAGAGAGAGGTACAGAATCGGAAGCAGGCTCCAGGCACTGAGTGGTCAGCACAGAGCCTGGCTCAGGGCTTGAACTCACAAACCGTGAGATCATGACCTGAGCCGAAGCTGGATGCTTAACTGACTGAGCCACCCAGGCGCCCCTGAAACTGGACTTTCTGAGGGCACCTGGGGGGCTCAGTCAGTTCAGCGGCTGACTCTTCATTTCTGCTCAGGTCATGATCTTGCAGTTCGTGAGTTCGAGCTTCATATCTGGCTCTGCTCTGTCTCCCTGTCTCTCTGTCCCTCCCCACCCTCTCCCTCTCTCCCTCAAAATAAATAATGGGACACTTAAAACAATAGGATAGGATAGGATAGAATAAGAGATTTTCCACAGCGTAAAGGTCTTCACACCGAGGGTCTGCCGAGCACTTATCTGCAGTTGCTCAAAGCACAAGACACAGTTGTCATCACCATTGGGAGAAGGCAGCTTGGTCCGCCACCCCAACCAAGGCTTTGGGCTGCCCCCAAATCACGGGATTGGCTGCAAGCTCAGGGGCCATATAGGTTGGCTTCATCGATGGGTTTGGGGACCGAGGAGTTTAGATAACCGGTAAGGAGCATTCAGGCAGATAACGTCACTTTGGAGTGAGAACCAGGATCGTATCCTTGTCACGAAACAAGAGATGTGATGCATTGGAGGACTCATTTCTCCAGCAGAGTTTATTATACGCCAAGCAAAACAAGAATGAGCACAAACTGCTGAGTTCATCCCGAAAGTGTGTAATAAAGAAGGAAATTGGTTGATGGTTGGCGCACAGTATGGGATTCTCTGTTCTTTTTGTGAACCTGCTTCTGATGAAGTAAAATTAGGCTCAGATAACAACACTGCCAGCCCTGTGGGTGTTTGCGAGGCCATTTGGCCCCGGCTTTCTGGAAAAGGCTGTGTCCATGGCTTTCAGCATGAAGTGGCTATTGGAAGAGGTGGGTCACCGGGCTGTACATTCGCCACCTTGGCCCAGGGAGGAGGACAGTAAGGGATGGAGAAGAGGAGTGTGTGTGAGCGTGTGCACGTGCGTGAAGTGTACAGATATGTGAGTGTGTGCGCACGCGTGTGTGAAGTGTATACATATGTGAGTGTGTGTGCATGTGTGTGCTGTTTCTGTGTGTGCATGTGTGTGCATGAACATGTATGGGTGCGTGAGTGTGTGTGTGCATACATGTGTGGGGCATTTGTGTGCATGTGTATGTGTGTAAACAAGCATGCATGTGTGTGCATATATGTGTGGTGTTGTGGGTATGTGTGAGTGCGAATGTGCATATGTGTAAATGTGTATGGATATGTGTGTATGTGTGCATGCTATGTGGTGTTTGTGCATGAGTCTATGTCTATGTGTACATACATGTGCACAGCGTGTGCAGTGTATAGATGTGTGGCTGTATGTGTGCATATGTGTGATGTTTCTATGCATGCCTGTATGTGCATACATGTGTGTACATATGTGCGCATGAGTGTGCGCACACATGTGTGGCATGGTTTTGCACGTGTGTACATGTGTGAACATATATGGATGTGTGTGTGGCGTTTCTGTGTGTGTGCGTGCGTGTGCACACGTGTGTGCATGGTGTATGCCCCTCTGTGTTCATGCATGTGCGGTGCAGAGACAGAGGGACGTGCTGATTGGTCTTCCCTCTCTGATGTTCCCGCCCTCGCACTTACCAGCACAGTTTCCTAAGCCTCTGGTGTTCAAACAGGATGTGGTAACATCACAGAAGTGGTTGCTAGTGACCGACTTGCCACTCTGGGGCTTCACGTATTTTCCTTCCAGACATGTTTTCTTTTTTTTCATTCAGGTACGAATGCTCTTTTAAGTAGTTATAGATGTATTTCCCCTTGAAGTCTGTTACTAGGTAGGAAATTTCAGCAGGAAGATATTTTGCTTATAAGATGCAGAAAATAAATTTGGGAAACACCTCTGTAGACGATGGTGGTTAGGCTGGCTTGCAGATTCCAGAATTGTGAGCTCCAAGCACTTTTTCTTTTGCGAATGATTGCTAGGGCTTTGCGTTTCATCAATAATAATTGTGCTTATGATGCCTGTTGATCTGGAATAAATCCTTGAATAGGTGATTTCTCCTTCTATTGTCTCATGAATTTCATATTAGGATGTAGCTTCACCAAAACAGAGCCCCGAAAACCCATCACATAATTGGTAAACTGTTTGATTTTGCATAAATAAGTTATCTCTCCATACTGAGTTGCCTGCGTGTCAAAGGGTGGCATTGAGTTAAAATTGCCGCAGCAAATTTTTTCCTCTTATTCTCAGAGTATTTAGGTGCAACTCCCTATCATAATGACGTCATTACACGTAACATGGGATAAATGTATGACTAGCGCCTCCAAGTGTACAAAGTCTCACTGCATGAAGCACCCGTGTGATGTCCACTCCGATCTCATCGGGCAGACGGCCCTCGCCCTGTGCTGGCACAGCGCGCCCCAGAGCGGGAGCCTGCAGCCGCCGGAGATTCGTGGGGGCCCCGTGTTTTCTCGGGGGGCTGTGTCCACCTCCGGGTTCTTCCCCGTATCAGTCCCTGGGGGGGAGCAGGGCCATAAATCATCTCGATGCCTTGAGGTTTTTGCTCTGATCGGAGTCTGGGCGTCTGACGTCTGCTCTTGCCCGAGATCACTCATTAGCTGCTTCTCAGACCCCCATCCGGAGACGTACAATTGCAAATGTAAAAATAAGTGAAGCCAAGTAAAATGTGAAATGAAGTGAAATGAAGGGTTTTTTAATCTGCCAACTACAGTGAGGGTTTAACCATGCTGTTAAAATTTTAAAATTCATCTCACAACATTGGAACTTGCAAAGGCACTGTATCCACCCCAGGGTGTCCTTATTATATGCAAAATATAAGTACGTGAGATTTGCTGCATAATCTATATTTTATAAAAAAGATCGTACTGATAGTTGCTAGTACAATTTTTTCTATAGGGTCTTTTCTTAAAAAATAAGAAAATGCAGTAGATTTTTTTAGTTTTATTTATAACAGATAATTAATTAATAAATCAAAACATAAAAACTGCATATTTCCTAGTTATTAACACTTAGAATGGAGTGCTAGTATAATTCTCTTCCAAATTAAAAGGAAATCAAGTCCACATTCACCTGACATTTTTTACGGGCAGTTTTTATTATCATTTATTTCACCTTTAAAAAGCCAATTCATATCATATACTTTTTTCCCCCCACGGTAAACGCTGTCAGACTTATTTTTGGTATTAATTGCAAGTTGTTTTAGTTCTGTTACTACTAATAGTTGTTTTACTTATGATGATAAGTGGCAACTTGGAAAAGTTATTTTTTAAAACTTACTGAAAACACTAGTCGTAAGGTATCGTATGTGAACCAGTCCTATAGATTCCAACCGACTTAACGTCTTACCCAGGAGCTTGATTCTGTCTGTTTCAGCCTATGAGTTACAGAACTGCCCGGAGCCGCCTCCTTTTCAGAACGGTTACATGGTCAGCTCGGACTACAGTGTGGGGCAGTCCATATCTTTTGAGTGCTACCCTGGGTACATTTTAATCGGCCACCCCGTCCTCACCTGCCAGCACGGGATCAACAGAAACTGGAATTATCCTTTTCCAAGATGTGACGGTAGGTTGATCATTCTTGGCAATAATGTAATTTTTCATGGGTATAATCGTGCGTTAAACAATTAAACAGATGCATTAGAGAATCCGTTAACTTATTCAAGAAATATTGATTCGCAATCTGTCACGGCAAACTCGTTCTGCTTAGTATCTCAGGAATATCATACCCAGTAAGTTGAAATGATGAATAAACAGGCCTTGCCCTCAATGGAAATTATAAAGAGAACAGAATAATAAACACAAATATTTATAATGCAAAACCAGACACAAGAGTTACGTGAAGAAGGACGACGTTTGCTTGGGAAGTGATCGGGGAACTCTTTATGATGCTAGTGGTGTTTAGAATTCCAGGGGTTCCACCACATTGTGGGACTAGTGGAAGAAAGAGAACTTTTACGGTTCTCATCTCTTGCTTTCGTATTTCAGAAAACGGGCTTTATTTTCGCAGTGGGCGTTGGAGCGTATGCATACATCCTCAGAGACGCGGCATCGGGGGTGGAGAGAACAGTGCAGGCCAAGGCGCCCTGTAGAAACTGCCGCAGGAAAACACTAGAGTAGCGCAGTTCAGGAGTGCCTGGCCACCGGGGCTTCGGTGGAGGAGGGGAATCGGGCAGAAGGTCCATGGTGATGGGGGGACCTCTGGGCCCTCAAGCAGCCCTGGTCCGCACAGGAATCACATCTTTAGAGCTTCTATCTGGCGACCTGATGTTTTTGATGAGTTCACAATTTTTGTAATATCAGTTGAAGTTAATAGATCAAGTACATTGTTTATGAAGAAAGCATGTGAAACAGAAAAAGTTCCTGAAAGCCTAATATTCTAACATTATACATACAGTACCTTTGAGTGAAAAAAATAATGAAATTACCAACTCTGTGGTCCTTTGAAATGCTAAATATTTATATCCCAGGGGCCAAAGGGAAAGGAAAGTGCCTGGGTTTCACTTTCTACTGAAAAAGTTAAAAATTAAAACACACACACACACACACACACACAACCAGGGGACTTTTTAGATTGTATTTTTAGCCTGTATGTTTCCATGCTAAATTATTGTTTAAAAACACTGTGAAGAGAAACCGAAGCTTTATTTTTTTAAAATCCTTAGTCTAATGCAAATTTAATAACATATAAAACAGCGTTTACAAATTATTTTATAAAACTGAGTATAGCAGTAGCATATTGGGTACTTTTTATTAAAACACGGAGGGGCGTCTGGGGGGCTTAGTCGGAGAAGTGACTGACTCTTGATTCGGCTCAGGTCATGAACTCACGGTTTGTGGGATGGAGCCCACGTCAGGCTCTGTGCTGACAGCCAGGAGCCTGCTTAAGATTGTCTCTCCCTCTTGGGGCGCCTGGGTGGCTCAGTTGGTTAAGCATCCGGCTTCGGCTCAGGTCATGGTCTAGCAGTTTGTGGGTTCCAGCCCTGCGTCAGGTTCTGTGCTGACAGCTCAGAGCCTGGGGCCTGTCTTCAGATTCTGTGTCTCCCTCTCTCTGACCCTCCAATGCTTGTGCTGTCTCTGTCTCTTTCTCTCAAAATAATAAATAAAACACTTAAGAAAAAAAGATTCTCTCTCTCTCTCTGCCCTTCTCCCTGCTTGGGCACTCTCACCTGCCTCCCCTTTCAAATAAATATATGAACCTAAAAAAAAAAAAACCTTAAAAAACCTTTTTTTACTCTTTGCCAAAGTGTATAAAATACTTTGAATTGACACGATTAAACCCCTTTCTTATTGGAATTGTCCCCTGAATTCTTTGACTTCATCTATACATGAGAGACTTCTTGGCTTGATATTAAAAAGTAGAACTGAACATTTAATTAGGCTTCATCACTTTTTCAAGCTAGGTTTTCAAGCATAGAAATAAACGCTGGCTTAGAATTATTTTGTCAGCATGAAAATAACAAATGTACTGGTTTTGCCCAGCCCCACCGCGGACGTCAGACTGCCCAGGGCGGCCGACTGACGCTCATGTCCTCGGGCATCCAGGGGTGCCCACAACTCCTGACACCACCTGGAACGGCATTTGCCCCCAGACCGCCCTGAGGTTGGAAAGCTCACTGAAAAGACCCACGGAACTCATGTAATACGACAGTCCTGATACACTGTGGTTGTGGCTCGTAGCGAGGAAAGGACTCGGTCAAATCATGCACCCCCCTCGGGACTGACGGCCGACAGGTGCCCGAGGTTTGCACCGGGCTGTTAGGCGGGCAGCACTGACGGCCGGCTGCCCAGGGCTTGGTGCCAGCTCTGGACCAACCGGTATCAGCCACCACAGGCCCCACCTCAGTCAGCCCCTCCCTGGGACCCCTGGCTCCCCATGACAGGGAGACACTGCGGGGTGCCATGGCCCCTGGCAGAACAGAGGGCTGCGCCCCTCCACAGACAAGGGCAAGTGCTTCACTGCACAGCGTTCGTACCAGTGTCTCTCTTCGTATCTATCGTGTCACACAGACAGACTAAAACCCAACAAAACAGAAGATTCATATGAAATTATATCATAAATGAAATTTTCTAAGCAGCGTCCAATGTGTGTTTACTCTCTTCTCTGTGTTGGATTCAATTTTTAAAAATAAGCGGAGGATATTTTATAACAAAAGTTATTTTAGGTGTGAGAGGTTGTATTTCCAAAAAGATATATAATAAAAAGAGTGTTTGCCAAGCGTGGTGGGCTGTTCAGTGCGAGTCAGTGCCCACCTAGACTGGGCAGGCCCCCCACCGACAGCGGCGGACTCTGATGATTATCAGTAAACGCACCTGAACTGCATTCTCTTCATCCGCATGCCTTTTCAGTTCAGATCTATTCCTGGTGTAGAGGACAGGTGCCCTGGAAAACAGTCGTCTAAGATCCAGGCCGTGCACTTGCGACAAATCTCGGAATAGACATAGATACTATGAACAACTTCTAGCATCTTCAGTAAAACCTGAGTGATTCAGACAATTACGGCTCAAGAATTCTAAATCTTAACACATCAGTCCTCACACACATATATGAAACTAGTTCATATGCACATGATGAAAATATTAATATGTTTATTGCAAAAGGATCTATTCTGTAAAAGTATATTCTAAATTTATTTGGGAAAAAATAACACCTGGGCTAAAAGGATACCTAATAAAAGAAAAGAGAAAAAAATAAAGGGTCTCAAAGTGATTTGAGGAATTTGAGAAATTATTTTTGCCAGTAACATAATTATACAGAAGTCTCAGTTTAAAAAGTGGATTATAATTGTTAAAATATGGCTTAAAAGACTTGTTTATTAATTTACTAAATGTAATTTGATAATCGAATATGCATCTCTCCTTACAAATACCATTTAAAATTTTCAGATATTTAGTTAACATTATTAATCCTCTCTTACTGAAATACTTTATAGATATAATTTTAAGATCTTTTATAACGTTAAGCACTGTTGGGGTGGCTAGGTGGCTCAGCTGGTTAAGCATCCAGCTCTTGATTTCAGCTCAGGTCATGATCTCAAGTTTCAAGACCTGCGTCGGGCTCTATGCTTACGGCCCAGAACCTGTTTGGGATTCTCTCTCCCTCCCTCTCTCTCTCTCTCTCTCTCTCTCTCTCTCTCCCTCCCTCCCTCCCTCTCTCCTACCCTACATGCTCGCTTGCTCGCTCGCTCTCTCTCAAAATAAATAAATAAATAAACTTAAAAATAATTTTTAAAAAGCCTACTTAAAGTTAAGCACTGTCATAATCTTCTTCACCTTAAAATGCAGTAGTATGATGATGGAGAATTATCTGGACAGAGATCATCACTAGAATACTGCAATATGTTGCAATTATAGTATTAGCGACTACTTTTAGATTGAAAGATTTTGTAAGCAGCACCCTCTTGGATTGCAGACCCCTAATTGACGTGAGAAATCCAACTAGCCGAAAAATGTGTTATTAGAGGCATAGTTCTGAAAATTAAAGTTTATCAAGTTGGTTGATAAATACAGAAAATAATCTCTCCTAATAGTCTAGAATAAAAATGGCATCCAAAGAATACAAGTACCTTGTATTCATAAATATTATTTTAAGTATTCCCATTATGAAACAATTCCTAAGACAGCGTGCACTGTGTCTCTCCATCTCAAATCCATGATAAGGAAACCAAAGTTAGGAATAAAAAAATAGGTCAGAAACACCTGTGATGCTCCATACATTCTGAGAGATTAGGCACTCGGTTCCTGGGCACATTAATAGTCAAGAGCTTAAAATTCATAAATATTCATGACAAATGTAGGTATTGGTTGTTTGGTTCTGTAAGCTTTTCCTTCACCCTCTTATTAGGCAGAAATCTCAATATAATCCTGGAGAAAACCATCTATAAATTATCTATAACTGTCCGGGTGGATATTTAGGGTTTTTAAATTTTAATTTTGATTGAAAAACCTTAATAAGCTCTTTCTATCCATCTCAACTCAGAGAAAGTCACTTGGTACATTTTCTAGGGGGAGAAAAAGCATAATGAAGAGATGTCTCAATGCCCCTTGATTTTTCCAAGTATAGCCTCAGGCTAAATGAAGGCACGGGGTGTCTCCACCTCCCTGTGCTGAGGCCCACCATGCCCACCGGCTCATCTTCCAGTGTCTTCGGGCTTCACGTGAACTTGAATCCCGGAGATTCACTCATCACTTTCTGCATGAGCACCTTAACAGCTTCACTTTCTCAAATCACACTGAAATAAACAGAATCTACATGATACTGCAGGCAGGGGGACAGACAGGTGCAGAGCGGGGCCGGGGAGGAGGTGAGGATGGGGTGAGCACAGACTGTGCAGAGAGCGGCTGGGGAGGAGGTGAGGACAGAGGTGAGCACAGACAGGTGCAGAGCGGGGGTGGGAGGAGGTGAG